>CM055275.1:77010187-77120775 GCA_029237695.1 Conchocele bisecta
TTTAGAGAGGTTCCACTGTATTCATATCTGAGTTTGGGACCCCCCCCCCCATCCATACATGTGAAATACAGGAATTGACCCCGATAACCCGGTGTAGGAATTTCACAACACTCCCCATTTTCAAAATACTGCCCTTCGATACACTGAGGAGAGTGTTTTTAAAATGTCCTAAACACTCCCCTAAAATATACTGAGTGGTGAGTTTAAGAAATGGTTATAGACTCCCGATTGATGTACGTTTCAAAATGGCCCGACTTGCTATTTTCAAAACACTCCCCTCAGTGTATCGAAGGGGAGTGTTTTGAAAATGGCAACCTGTCTCTAGAGTAGTTTTATCTGGGGGAGTAGTTTGAAAATGCGATACCGGCCAAAAATTACCATATTTGTTGACAGGCCGTTAATCACCATTCAATAAATACATGTATTAATATATTTCCTTAATTTCCTTGTTCATGTGGTAGGATTTGAATCTTTTACATTTGGCCGCGAGCTGTATTACATTTACACTGTGAATGGAGACATGTTTATTGTTTATTATTTGTGACCAGTGTAGCTCCTGGTCAAATAGAAAACTCCTGTAGTCTGATAACGACCTACAGTGGAACCTCTCTAAACCTCTCTAAACCGGGCACAGAGAAATGTTAGTTGTGCGTAACTTCGATAGGTTTCATTGTCCGTTCTCTCCGATGTTGATGTCTGTTCATGATCGCAAAGTGCTCACGCGTGTCTTGAAGTAGTCATCTTCCTGTTATGCAGTGGAACCTCTCTAAACCGGACACCCTGTGAGATCCCAAGGGTGTCCGGTTTAGAGAGGTTCCACTGTGTATTGCCCAACATGACGGGTGTTTCATTGATGTAATGGCGAACAGTTGCAGATCCTGATCAGACTCTGCGGATGCACATGCTGATCTGGATCCACACTAGTTGTATACCATTTCTCCAGTCACAGCCACATAATCAATTGAAGGTGTGCGTGCAACAATGGGGTAAAGTCATTTTTTTTCATTTCTAGAAAAACATGTTTTAAGTAAAAATTGTTATTTGTTACAATTTCAAATACTGATTGCAATGTATGAATGAGTTATGTTACAAAACATGCAGTTTCATAGATTTTGTTGATATAGTGATGAAAATGTCGTGTTTATCGAATAAAGAGTGGATTTGCATTGTATTGTTCATGCAACAACGGGGCAAAGTCCATTATTTTTTTACCATGCAACAACAGGGTAAAGTCCATTTTTTAAAGTTTGTCAAAGATTCAGCAGATATACTACTGCCCAAAAGTATGAACTCTACCCAGCAAACACATGACGTTGTAACGACGTTGTTTATTGGTTGTACTGACGTCTAGACGTCAATCCAACCAATACACAACGTCGTTACAACGTCATGTGACCACTGGGTAGCCTCTTCATTGTTCTTATTGTGTGTGTGTGGCTCATTGGTCTACTGTGGGCATAGGGCCTATTACCTTTTAATATTTCAGTTAACTTTGTCAAAATGTGTCGTGACACAATCCCGGAGTTGTACAGTTCTACACAAGAGTATGGTGGCACATCCGGGGCTTTAGGGTAAATAGTCGGTTTTGCGCCCACATGTAAAGTCTATGGAAACCTTCGGGGGGAAAAACATCCGAATAAAACAATGACTATTTGCACAAAATAAAGCATGTACATGTGTTACTCAAGTCCTAATGCATGTTGTGCTTTGAAGTTTTCTATATACTTCACATGTGGAAACCTAAACTGAACATTGACCTTAATAATATATTGTAAACAATATACGTACGGATAAGGGTAAATATGTGTAAAAAACAAATGAACAACAGTAATGTCAAACGTGTAACTTATATACAATGTACATGTAGTTTACTCTGAGTGAAAATGATCCAGCGCATAAGAAAATCTAACACTTACTATATTTCAACTCAGCATAGATACAGACCAGTTCACTCATATATACGCATATATACACATTCTTCTCATGGTCCATAATGTATGCTCCAGAATAGTTTTGAGCATGTCTCTGTCAGACAGCGTGGGCTCTGATCATACTGTGCAGATGCACAGGCTGATCTGGGTATATGCAGGGTGGTAAGTTTTCTCATGGGCTGGCTCAAATGTAATGAACAGATGGGCAGTTAGAGAACATCATTTCGGCTGAGACCATGACTTGCAGTCACAGGGGCATACCGTGTGGTGTGGCGCATTGTTAGCTATTGATATTAGATAAGTTTCGATTTCAAAATGGGACGCGAGTAGCTATTGAAACTATACTATATGTTCTCCTTGCACTGGTGAAGAGTTTCTTTTGAACAATACTCATTTTACAAGGGAAACAAATGTGTATAGCTTTAATAGCTACACTGTTGTTCTTTGCAATACGTGTATTATTTTCAGTTGTATGAGCACACATATGAAAGTCCACCGGATTCACACAGTATTCTGATTATTTACCAACACATGCCTTAGCCAATGTAATCATCTTCATACTCTGATTCATAATCTGCATCCCTTGCAACATTGTTTTCAACCGACAAGCGTCTGTAAAACTTGCAAGCACGATCAGGCAGAAGGCCTTTTGTCACAAGCGTCATCAAGTCTTTATACTTTCCTGGTTTTATAGGAACTGGTCCAGCATATCACTTCTGCTACAATCTGCGCTGGATTAACATTACGCTTGAAAACCTTGGTTTTCTTCCAACTTTCCATCTCATTATGCGTATACCTACACCAAACTTCACTCGGGTGATGCACAATATTCCTGTCACCTGTCAGTGGATCGATTTCCTCACTTGCCCCATATGAAAACCACATTACTGATCGCATCCTTACTTTTTCTCCATCATTGGATGTCAAACTCTGCTTTACGGCCTTGTCTGCTGCTACTTTGTAGTCTTTAATATCATTGCCTTCAATAGTAACAACTTCAAAAGGCTGCACTGTACGACTATCCTTTATAATATTCACGTAATCTTCAGGAAGTAATGGTAATTGAGTTTTCTTATACTTTTCAATCAAAGCAAAATCTCTGTCGTTTGGTAAAAACGTATGTCCTCGGACGAGGAAGAAGTGGTCAATTCGTTCATATGGACTGTCTTCTTTCGCACACATGGAATATAAAAATGTTACCATGGCTTTATTTTTATTTTGTCCGCTACAACCATCACTGAACAGAACTAACCTATTAGCTTCCGTGTGTCGTTCGAGTACGGTCTTTTCCAGGCATGAGCAGACTTCCGCAGAGCCCCTGTTCGCTTTGGACTCATCCCATATATGCATAATTCCATCGCCCGTTTTCAAATCATGAATACCAAAATTATATGTCCACAGCTGTCTGGAATAGAAAATGTCACTCGTGGTCATACACGGAACTGGCAGATTTTGTTCAAAATCAAATGTATATGCGTCAATAGTTTTATCGTCTTTAGCTTTGCTTGTAAATGTTTTTAAAACTGCATATGCTCCCTCTGCCTTTCTTAAATGAATTTCTTTCTCGTTTTCATGCTGAGTTTTTCTCCTGGTATCAGACATTTTGTCGGCTTCGCTGATTGCTATTTCTAGTTGGTCACATTTTAGACATGTGTCAGATCGCGGCATTCCAAAACTCATGTTAAATTCAGTGTTAAATATTCTGGAATAAAGCCAATATTTTGTCTTCGGGGAATACTTTTCTTTTCGTCTCATTTTCTGCAGTTCATCAGGTTCATACTTTCCTAAGTATAGTAACCACATTCTTCGCATGTTTAAGTTTTCATGCAAATAATATTTGTTAGGATTGTCAGCTCTAGAATAATGCGATTGGCGTTTTGGGAATGACAAAATATGTTCTCTTATCTGATCGTGTGTAGTGCTGGGAATTTTGTTCGGCCTGTTATTGTGATTTCCACGTTTGTCATTCGGAGCTACGGTTGCAGGTTTTTTCACTCGTTCGAATCGCTTCTTTCCGATACCATGTAGCGATATAAAATGCTTTCCAACATACCTCTGTATTTGTGCCGTCATTTGCCTTTACATAGTATTTGTAGTTGAAGTTTCTTGCATTTGGCCTTTCTCCAGTTCTGCTTCGATGTCTCTTGACAGCGGAGCACTGTATCATGGTAAACAAGTATGCGTCCTGTTTTGCGGTATCGGCTAATTCGCAAAAGTCAGTGAGCACACGTTGCCGATCATTAACTTTCTCGAAACACTTCATTTTGCAATTACAATCTGGACCTGATTTCCTTGCCCCTACTTCCTTTCCTCGCGAATTAACATAACATTCTCCTTTCGCGCGCTTTTGTTTCCGCACATTCCTTGCCCAACATTCTGGTCTCTTTCGTTTTTCCTTTCCGTCCAGTCATATATCGTGGCGTTCCATCACTTTTCGTCTGGTCTGCAGTATTGGTAGATTTACTTTGCATGTTTGTGGTTTGAACAGGGTGGTCCTTATTATCATCACCGATACATTGTGTTTTCCCAGCACTTTCAGGTTGGCGTCTTGTAGATGTCTGCGTCTCTGAAGGTTTACCATCTGTAATATTGGCGCAGTCCTCATCCGATTCAGTTGATTCGTTAGCTGGATTATATGTTGAATCGTTTGGATCGTCATTGTCTATTGAATCATCACTATCACCATCTCGATATTTTACAGTATTGTCATCGGTTTGCAGGGCATCATGTTCTGTAAGCACGTCAATAGTGGCACCAAGATCTGTATCTAGTGATATTACTGTGTTTTCATTGTCACTTTCATCACTCTGCATATCGTTCTCTAACTGTTCTATTATTTCTAGCAGCTGTTCTCCCGATAATTTTCCGAGTATTGGGTCAGCCATATTTTGGTTATCCTCTACGGCAACTGCAACACAAAAGTGAAGCCGCAAGTGACATTGACCTTGGCCGTAGCGGGGTTCTGACGATGGTAATTTTTCTGATATGGATGGAGGACCATTAGAGCAATGCGTGTATAAAATATGAAGAGGATCGGTGCAAGGAAACAGAAATTATATGACATTTACATGTCCGTTACGTTTTCGGGGCGTACATACGGACGGACACCGGTACCCCTCACCATTCGGTGGCGGGGTCATAAAAAGAAAGAGAAATTGTTACGAACACGAAGTTCGATGTACAGGTGGTCGAGTTATGCTGTGCTCCCAATTTCACGATGTTGCTACGACCTGTCACGTTCTATGAGACATCGTAGCGGATCGGAAATTATGTCTCTAGATGGATGATGTACGTGTACACCACGTGCTTACTACGTGCTTACTACGTCTATACCACATTCTTATTACGATATCAGTACGATACCAGTGATCTACCCTGCGCGACAACACGTGACCAATGTTGACACAATCGTGTTAAGCACGTAGTCAACACGTGAGTATCGTAGTCAGCACTCAAATATTTATCACGATTTATCACACGATCAGCACGTGTATACTAACATTGATGCCGTGCTCACTACGTGTATACCACGTGCATATTACGATTGACCGCGATCAGTACCAAAGTTTTGAACATACTCAAGATTTCAAGAATCGCAAGATCAACATCGTGACAGTGGGAGCGCAGCATAATGACAATATGATCGAAATGAAATGTTTATCGAAAATTTACTATCTATATATCAGTTAATCAATTACAAAAAGGTGGGTAAATTTTCTTATACATTTATATATAGAATTTACATATACCACTAAATTATTGAGAAATTATGAAAGGATGATACTTTTTGAAAATACGTAAATAGTATTGAAAATTTGAAACGGAGACAACTAGGCTATAAGAAACACGATTGACATGTATTATCAGTTGTGACGTTAATTGTCAAGGGAGATAAATAGTGATAATGGGTTCATTCGACTGGGGATTTGCGTTGCGTAAAAATAGGCTCCGCACACATTGCGCAGTAAGCAAGCGGTGCTCAACGCTGTTTGCCCAGTTTGAACATATTTTATCTCAACGCAACTGGATCCCAGTTTCACAGATGTGGAAGATATGCATATACCATACAACAGGGAACCAGTATAGAGTCTTTGGTCACGTGACTAATGCAACGGATAATTTTCTGCGTTGAGTAGTTACTTAATTCTGTGACGTCAGAATCTTATCAAGGTCCCAGTCGAATGGAAATTTTAGGCAACGAAAAAAAAACGTCAACGAAATATACCAGTCGAATGCACTCATTAACTCCTTCTACACAAGAAAGCGACAAACTCTGTTCACGTCCCGTGTATGGAGGATTTTAGCAGAAAATGGAGTAGTATAATATTATTTCACGATGGAGTGATTTCTTACTGCAAATTGACAAAGAAATCCCAATAAATTGATTTATAAACATGTGTTTTCAAATGTAAACAATACAAATTAGTATCGTGCAACAAAGGGGTAAAGTCCGAACTGACCTTCAGAGTGATTATTCGTTTTCAAAGCATCTACCTTGGCAATACTGATGCAGCAGTGATGCAGAATTGTAGTTGGAATATTTAGACAGACAAATGTTATGTTCATATTGTGAATTAAGTATGCAAATACCTACCAAGTGATGAAAACACGTGGCCTCATGGACTGGCACACAATGGCCGACTTGGAGACTGTTTATGCAACAAAGTGGCAAAGTCCAGCATGGACTTTGCTCCTTTGTGTGACATTGTATTATGCCTCCTAAACCTTTTAAGTAATGATTCCCTTGTTCCAAGGGAGATAATTCTGAAAGATATTTATGTTCACTATGCATTTAAAGGGTTAAGTCCATTTTTACCAAAAATGGACTTTACCCTATTGTTGCATGCACACCTTCAATTACATACATGTCTAAAGAGACAGCACATAAATAAATTTACCTGAGTTTTAGCAGTGATCAATGTTAAATTAACTACTAGTATATACATGTAGCTGTAGGCTACTATTTGTTTATTTCACGTGAACGCATATTTGTTTTTACACAAGTCGGTAACACAGGTGTTTGAACAGATCGTCATTATTTTGGTGGGTATTTTGGTGGATTTTGGTGGATTTCGTTTGTTTTCGGTAACTTACATAGTTTTGTGCAACTACTAAAATTCTCAATCATTACATACGACATAAATCGTCAATTATCTACACATTCACCGTTCCGAACTTTCGGACCCGTTTATGCTGTGAACATACCAGTACCGTACTTAGATGTGTAATTCGCGGGAGGTGACGTAAATTGTATGTTGGTAACAATGCACCTAAACCACCAGAGATACCGAAATAACCCATAAAACACCCAACTATCAACCGTTCTTCAAGAACCTGTGATCGGCAATACATATTTATTGCATAACATGGGATTTTGCAATTTAATAACACAGTGTAATAATAATCATAATACACTAATGTAATACATGCTAATGAGCAAACTACAGAAAACATGTTAGATAATTAGCTCATCTTCAAATTACAGTCCAACCTCTCTACAACAGCCACCCATGGGAAGACGCAAAACTGGTTGTTGTAGAGAGGTGGCTGTTGTAGAGATGTGGCTGTTGTAGGGAGGTTAATGTTGTTTATTTATTTTCTTCGATAATTCTCATCAAAAACATGCTTTGGCAACGTTTTAGAATCATTTCCAATGAAATGATTCTAAAAAGCTGTCAAAACATGTTTTTATTGAGACAGAATGTTAAAGCAACATCAGACGACAATGTTCGTGTTCAACAGTCTAAGGGTTAAATATAGAGAACTATCCATTTGGGATATAAACTAGCGGCTGTTACAGAGAGGGTGTTGTTGTAGAGAGGTGGCCGTTCGGGGAGGTTCGACTGTATAATGATGCACACTATCATATTAATTCGCCACTCATGTAAGCTCCTATATCCTCTATGTATGAACCCTTTCAACCCTAAGGAACTGGAATGGACTGTGATATGCTTATGTTCCGACCAATCCAATGGTCACAAAATGATTTTCAGATTCGTCCATAGGAAAGGGGGTGTTTTTGTTCTAAGAAATATGAAAATTGCTTTAAACGAGCCGGCTCATCTGGATAGCACTGTTTGCATAAACCGCTACAGCGGGCTTTCGGGTTCAAAGGGTTGAAGGTACATGCCCACTCAGTGGGCACAAAATGTTCTTTATATCAGGCACATCATCTGAGACATTTACTGGCAAAATAAACATTCATTCTCCATTACCCCACGTAGTGATTAGTACTTTTATACATTTTATATCAGAAGTGAATTTCCACATTGATATCAGGAGCGATAACCGTGTTTCCTTAAAATGTTAGCGGACATGACTAGTTATTATCTATATTTATATTTTGATGTGCATTGATCATATTTTATAATCTGTCGAACATGTTATTTTTTTCAGGTGTCGCTTTTAATTAGTATAAATAATAAAATAAAACAGCATGCCTCATCAAATTTTGCATATGAAAATATCCTGATAACACCGCGCATCACTCTCAGTAAAATATTTATTACTAAATGATTATATATAATATGTCAATCAATACGTGGGGTAAAGGAATGTTTATTTTGCCAGAAAATGTCTCAGATGATGTCTCTGATATAAAGATCATGTTGTGCCCACTGAGTGGGCATGTACCTTTAAAAGCGGCATATCAGGATTTTTTTGCTAGATAAGTATACTTTGCAATTTTGATGAAATCGGCTTCTGGTCAGGTTATTCTAATTTTAGGTCTGATTATATATTTTTCCGTAAATATTCAGTTCCGATTTGGGATATTCCCCCATCACAAAATTTAACATATCGATGTCTCGATGCTAAAGCATAGCACTTACGACCTTATGTTACTAGACCATCGATATGGGATTCATCCCCATCGACCCGGCGTGAAATTACCTTAGCTGTTGACCGGTCGTTAAATACCATTAAATCAATACATTAATAGTTTTAGCCTTTCTTTTTAACCCTTAGACCGCTATCTTAGTTTTTGTGTCGTCTGCTGGTTCTATTTCTTTCTATTTCTCATTTTTATCATCAAAAACATGCTTTGACAGTACTTTAGAATACTATACAACATGCTTTGACAGCACTTCAGAATCATTTCCATTGGAAATGATTCTGAAGTGCTGTCTAACCATGTTTTTATTGAGAAATATGGCAAAATATAAAGCAACAGCAGACGACAATTGTTGTCAGTAGCGGTCTAAGGGTTAAGTTATGTACATACAACATGTATACAATGTGACTACTTATTGATCAACCCTCGTGGAGATAGAATTTATATGAACAGGTCCTTCCGCGTTGTGTCATATTTCACTAACACTGGATATGAGGCGACAAGCACAGGTGAATACATAGAGGACACCAGGCTAGTGTATTTTGATATCAAGTTTATCAAGCAAGGCTAGGAAACGCGTAGGAATTCCGAGGCTTACCGAGGAATTCCTACCATTTCCGTGCCGAGCCTGATAAACTTGATATCAAAAGACACTAGCCTGGTATTCCATTCATCACGTAATGTTTTATGCTCGAATATGACCATAGATGACGTTATCTATGGACAGACTTATTTACGTTGCGTCATTACACTGACGTCATTTGGTAACGTCACGTGACGTCATCCGACCAATGGAACGTCAGTTTTCACTTCGCTGTTACCCGGATGTTTATATCAGGTCAATGCTACAACAATATGTTATCAGTCAGTATGTATTCGGCCAATACAGGACAGGTTACCTGATAAAACCCGTTGCAGGGATGGTAAAACGGTTACAAATGAAGTATTTAGGCTCGACTCGGAAACTACTGTCTGTTTCAAGTTTTGCTGCCGACGAACTTTTGGCTGGTAATCCCTTTAAATCTAAAAAATATTTAAAAGAATGTACTTTTTTATCAATAACAAAACAGTCACCCTCCCCAAAAAATTTTTTTTCATGCAATTCCATGAAATATTGATTTTATTGCGAAAAAACGATTTTCCTACGGGAATTTAACATGGGGAGTCAATTTCCAAAAATTGGGGAGGGTGACATTTTTGTTATTGATGAAAAACTACTTACACTTAAATGTCTTTTAGATTTAATGTGTTTAATAGCCAAAAGTTCGTCGGCAGCAAAACGTGGAACAGACAGTAGAAATTTATCAATGAGCCAGAGAATTATTTTTCTCGTGGCATTACCTGCTAAACTTTCAATGGGTAATTTAACGATTGTGTTCATACATATAGAGAATACCAGGCTAGTGACTTTTGATATCAAGTTTATCAGGCAAGGCTAGGAAACGCGTAGGAATTCCGAGGCTTGCCGAGGAATTCCTACCGTTTCCGAGCCGAGCCTGACAAACTTGATATCAAAATACACTAGCCTGGTATTATATTTATCAGGTAACGTTTTATGCTCGAAAATGACATTTGATGACGTCGTATTCTATGGACAGAACGCGGACTTGTTTTCGTTGCGTCATTACACTGACGTCATTCGGTAACGTCACTTGACGTTATCCAACCAATGGAACGTCAGTTTTCACTTCGTTGTAACCCGGATGTTGATATCAGGTCAATGCCTGATACAACAATATGTTATCAGTCAGTACGTATTCGGTCAATACAGGGCCTGATATCACCTGATAAATGTATTACAGATGTCCCTGTTTGACCGTCAAGAACATTTTCGGGTTTCCCGTTACTTGAGAGTTGATATACGGTTATTCCAAATATAAAAGTAGTACGATCAGAACTATTCATATTACGTTAGGGAGTGGGGCTAAGTGACTCTGGTGTGATGAGGACCTGGCATCAGGTTATTCGAATTTCAGGGCTTAATATATAAAATATACTGTGTAAATATTCAGTTCTGATTTTTTTTGGAATTATCCCCCCACCCCCCCCACCCCCAAGCACAACATCAACATGTGAAATATGGGATTCGAATCCGTGCACCGGGCCTAAAATGACATTAGCTGTTGGCAGGTCGATACACACCATTAAATAAATAAATAGCTTACATCGTTACCTGATAAACAGAATACTAGCCTGTAGCCAATTTCACCAACATTACAAAGTATACTTTTCTAGCAAAGTATACTTTGGGGGAGTAATCATTTATTTTTCCTGAAATGCATTATGTCATATAGAACTAATGACTGCATATATTTGATGATTAAAAGTATGCAGAATTATTATACTGAATGTATTACATTATCACAGCCAAAATCGCTGTGATAATGTAATAAATTCAGTATAGTAAAATGAATAAATTTATCCTTAAATTGAAGATTTCTCCCTCAAAGTATACTTTGCTAGATAAGTATACTTTGCAATGTTGGTGAAATAGGCTACTGGTGTCTGTTAATATCAAGTTTATCAGACTCGGATCGGAAATGGTAGCCTCGGAATAGTAGGTTAGTGCCACGAATGGCAAAACATATCTGGCAAGGCTCAGGAAACGGGATGGGCGAGGCTCTGTCGTTTCCGTGTTGCGCCAGATATTTTTTTCCCATTCACGGCACTAACCGACTATTCTATTTATCCCGTCAACACCTACAAATGGCTTTAAAATGCAAAATATAGCCACAGCCAACACACATATTCATATGCGGTGATTAGGTCGTATTGACAGGATATCAAAAATGTTTCACGGCACATACGCACTGTGTTGACGGGATAAATTAATATCTGTTCCATGTTTTTCTGCTGACTAATTATTGGCTATTAAGCACATGTTTTTCATCAATTGCAAAGAAATCGCCATCCCCAAATGTTTTTATTTTGTGAAATTCTATCAAATATTGATTTTATTGTCAACAATCAATTATCCTATTGGGAATTTAATATGGGACAAAAAGGAGGCGGAGAGTGACGAGGAGAGTAGAAAAACGAAACATAAAAGGAAATTGACGCCGAAACCTGGCTAAATAGCTTGGAAATGATGTAATTAAGAAAACAGTAGTTAGATTTTGAAAATCGGTCAATAAATTCCAAAAAAATATTTTTAAAAAATATATATTTTAGCCCCCATGTATGGCAATTTGCAATTTGTTTTGCAATAAAATTAATACATGTAAATGTTTGAATTTCATCAAATAAACACATTGGGGTGAGGTGGGGGTGGGGTATGGGGGTATGGGGGAGGTATGGGGGTATGGGGGAGGGAGCTTTTTGTTATTAATAACAAGTACTTACATGTACATTTAAAAATTAATGTGTTCAATAACCAAAAGTTCGTCGGTAGAAAAAACAGTGGAACAGACAGTAGACATTCACCTGTATTTACCGCTGTATGGCGACAGGTGGCCCTGTTTGCATTGTGTGCCCTGGCCCTATATCCCCCGGGCTGGGCGTGGCGGCGTGCGCCCTCTAGCGGACTCCGGATGCCTTGGAGGCGGCACCTTATGACGTGGAACACGTTCGTCAACAAGGTAGGTAGTTATAGATAGTATAGTTGCCAAAATATTGACCCTGCAATGTTAATTACTGTAAACTTTTTTCATGGAAATATGTTCTATATGGTTATGTGAGCACAATTAGCTTGGTTGCTACTTGTGCAATGCTGAGCAATTCTCAGAATTCAAGATGGCCGCCGCCGCCATTTTGGAAATTGACTGATTTTTAACATGTGATCTCAATGGCCTGGAGAGTCTTGTAATACAACTTTTCAGGGGTTTTCATGAGTGGGGAATCATTTTTGATGATATGTCTTTGTTTCAGTGCCAGTAGGTATATATAATTGCATACTTAATTACCCCACCCGCTTTATTTCAATTGAAATGCATATGTTACAATGTGTGCCTTCATAATTATGTTGTAGCTCACTTAGCCGTGGATAATACACATCTGTATACTTACGAAACGTATACTAACACTAGTTGATGTTTTTATATCAATATCACAATACACAACTATTCAATGAATATAAAAGTATACATACATACATTTACCCCACCCACACAGTTTACAGTCATTTGAGCTCACATATGTCTTCATTTCCACGTTAGATCGGCATGCTAATAATAAAGAGCTGTCTGCTGAAGAGATGCAGCTTCAGTCCTCTGCCGTCAGGTTCAGTCAGGATCGAGACGCGGCGTGGGTGTCGCAAGTCCACGAGAATGAAAAGCCAATAGACTGGGCTGGCTTCAATGCTCAGCAGGACGGAATAGTGGACCACCCTACCCAGAAGCCCAAGACACTGGTAGTTTACGGACCAATGATAGACTCACACCCTCTCATCCTGATACCGTTCTGACTACGCTTGTGTATCTCGAAAAGACACTAAATACATTCGGGATGCAGTACATCCACCTCTCAGTCGACCTCCAACTGTACCAGACTGCATGTCTAATCCAGTGGAACGACCCTCAGCGCTGGAACAGACTATACTTCACCCTGGCATGATGCACACTCTCGTGGGTTTCATGGGTTGTATAGGGACACTGGCGTGGAAGTTCTCATCAGTGCAGAGTTTGGTGGTATCACCAGCATCGTCAATGGAAAGGCCTGGACCAACGCTCTACAAGCATACCGTCTCATCATCGCAGTGTTGTTGCAGAGCTTCTACTCAAAAGGCGCCAAAACATACCAAGAGCTGAGCAACTACCTTTATGCATGTAGAGAAGATCCGACCGGAGGCTATGGGTAGACTGTCTCGTTGAAATCCTACACTGCTGGACGCTGATGTTCCTGCCCGGAGAGCAGAATGGTGACTTTCTTCTCCAGCAGCACTGTCTCAATGTGATGCTTCCGTATTTTTTCGCCGCAGGTCACCACAATTATGCCCCCTACCTGACCTGGTATGTACGACAGATGGAGCACCTTCCCAAGCATGCCAAAGAGGACCTACTAGCAGGCGCCCATGTCTGTCGACACTCGGACGGCGGAACCGCGGTGCCAGCCGATCAGTTTGGCGAACAGACAAACATCAAGCAATGGAAGGGTGCTGGAGGCATGAAGGGCATTTCGACGAGCGCCGAGTAAGTTGCCGTGTGGGTCAACAGTTTCAGTATATACGCCCATCTCGACATCGCCATTTAAGATATGTACAGCAAAACTGGAGAGGAAGGGAAGCCACATGGTGGATCGGACGAAGAGAAGAACAAGCACAGGGAGGAAGGAGAGGGAAGAAGGAGACTGGACGAGACCGATCGGAGGAACATCGCGTCAGAGCTGGAGAAATATACTCATCCCCTCAAGGAAAAGCATCCAGCTGTATATACTATCTGCAACGGCCAAGTGGCGCCCGATACAGTGAATGTTCAGGATGCATTGGCTATCGGAAGTGAGCAGAGCGAACAGTTCTCGGCTTCGCAAAGCAGTGACTTCCACACAACCATAAAGAGAAAGGTCAAAACCATGGAGGCGCTCAAGAAGGCAGTCACCATCAAGGGAAAGGCCATATACGACGTTCAGACAGTGTTCAGTCGGCTGTTGGTTGTGGGAGAGCAGCGCAGCATGGAGTTAGCAGATGTTTTACAGTTCGAGCTGAGTCCAGTCCCTCCCGCCCTGATCGATGAGTACGGCGGCCTTAAGAAGGGTGTCAAGGGCGTGCTCCTCAAGGGTATGAGTGTCACTGTCACAAATCCACCTGATCCAGACGTGATACTAGTTGACGCCGGACAATTGCTGTACCACGTCGTCTGGCCAGTCGCCGGCACCGCAGGAGATTTGGCTGCCAGCATCGGAGCTCGAATGGCCCACTACCCTCCTGACTGTAAGAAAATCGTCCTGTTTGATAGGTACGACCAAGAAGCTCCTAGCGCAAAGGACCATGAGCGGACAAGAAGAGGAAGAGCTAAGGAAGTCCGGCTGACCCCGAACACCCCTCTCTCATGTCGAGAAGCTATTCTTCATAATGCCACGAACAAGGGTCTGTTGGACAATATATTATGTGGCTATACGTTTCCACAAAACATCCAGTTTGTCAACAAGTTATAATGTGACGTCACTCATGCGGAGGCGGACATTACCCTTTGCAGCTACTTGCTGATCGCGGCGGCAGATGGCTTCCAGACCATCCGCATCCTCAGTGACGACACTGACGTTTTTGCTCTCCTAGTGTACTGGATATCGAGGAAGCGCATCGTTTCCAGGGTTCAACTTCAAAAGTGGAATGGTGATGTCCTGGACGTCAACAAAACTGTTGAGCGGTTGGGCCCCAGAAAATGCAGCCAGCTTCTCGGTGTCCACGCGTTGTCGGGCTGCGATACGGTGTCATATCCCTTTGGAAAAGGAAAGCAGTCAGCGCTCAAGCTCCTAGAGCTAGACATGATAAACTGAAGGCGACAGCAAACAGTTTCTTCCTACACATCTACGGACAAAAGAGTTGTACGTCAATGAATGAAGCACGTGCTTGCTTCTATCGTGCTCGTAGTGTCAACCTGATGCAACCCATGCTAAACTGAAGGCGACAGCAGACAGCTTCTTCCTACACATATACGGACAAAAGAGTTGTACGTCAATGAATGAAGCACGTGCCCGCTTCTATCATGCTCGTAAGAAACTTCCGCCACTGACAAAACTGCCACCGACTGATGCCAACCTGCAGCTACACGTGCTTAGAGCTCACCTTCAGATGCTACTGTGGGAGGCTGTGGACCAACGTGACCCACCTAATGACATTGAGCACTTTGGGTGGAACATCGAAGGCTCGAAGGTCACACGAGCCATCGCAACAACACCAGTTGCTCATCAAGCATTGCTGGATGTAGTGAGCTGCAGCTGCACTGCACAGGGAAAGACATGCTGCAGCGCACGCTGTAGTTGCAACAGTGCAGGACTTTCATGCACGGATTACTGCAACTGTCACCTGTTGTTGTCCGTTCACCAGCAAGCAGGACAACATTGAATAGGACTTGGTGGCTTGTTGTAGACGACGATGATGAAGACCAGTAGGTGGTTGTGATTGTTTACCAGTAATACTGTGGTACTATAGTGTGTCTCCATATAAGTCATGGTGCTGTATATCAGCTGTTTTGGTTCATGGTGTACTGTTATTACATTTACAACTACATTTAGTTTTCTAAACAGAGATGTGGGTGCCATTGTCATCCATTAGCCAGTTCTTGCATTTTGTTTGCTAATCCATACACATGTATATGTCTAGTCACTGAACAGAGCTATCAGTGTCACTATGGCATCTATATGCCAGTTCTTGCTATACCGTTTGTTATTTCATGCCAATATATATGTCTAGTCAGTGAACAGAGCTATGAGTGTCACTATGCCATCCATATGCCAGTTCTTGCTATACCGTTCGTTATTTCATGCCAATATATATGAATGCCACTATGTCATCCATAGATCAGTTCTTGCTTTATTATTCGTTAATACATGCACAGTTCACTATATAGTCACTGAACAGAGCGGAGCTATGAGTATCACTATGTCATTTCATTGTTTTCCTTAAAAAATGAGTGACCTATTTGTGTCATGCTGTATATCACATCAGTAGGCCTGTCATTTATTTGGACCACATTTTCAATGTTAGGCAAGCCTTTATGTGAAGTTTATCTTTATTTATACGTATCTGTGTTATGGGCAGGAAGCATAAAGATATTAAACTTTGTAATATTATATATTGTGTTTCATATTGTGGTTCCGTCTTCCATTCTTGGGAATAATGACAATATTTTTACCTCCGACCTCTGATTTTACATTGACTCTGTCCCTATATCGGAAAGTTAACACCAAAAATTTACTCGCCACCCTCTACAACCCCTAAAAGGAGGTATTACACGACTGGATAGGCCATCAAGATCAAAAGTTGAAAATTTGTCAAAATCCAAGATGGCAGCGGCGGCCATCTTGAATTCTGAGAATTGCTCAACATTACACAAGTAGCAACCAAGCTGAATTTTCTCCCCTAACCATATAGAACACATTTCCATGACAAAAGTTTACAGTAATTACCATTGCAGGGTCTCGTATAGTTCATATAGGGCCGGCAACTCGACTAAGATGGCTGGGAACGTCTGTTCAGTCTCATACAGTAATATTGCAAATGCCCATTCGACGTATTGCGTTTGCATTTCAATACAATACATTAGACACACGTGACGTCGCGCGATGTTGTTGATTGGTTAAAGTTCGCAACGTCGCTGTTCCACAAAATGACGTAAAACAAGATTATTGTTAATTTTAACGCCATATTTGTTTTTTTTGAAATTTTTCTATCAGAAAATGCAGGATTCCTAGCAAACCGGGGAGTTGAGGAGTTGACCCGAGCGTCTATCGGAAAATCGATCGGGCTTTGAAACACGCACTTGCTGTTTGTTTATCAACAAATATTGATATTTTCATCGACTACAAACTCATTTGTGTACCAAAATGAATGCAATCAGTTTCAAAGTTTGTGTAAATAGAAACCTGTTGGATTTATGTGTGGGAAAACCCGATAGGAGGCCAAATTCGGCAACTTGAGCCGTATAGGGGCTTTAACTATAGACATAGCTTAGATAATCTCAGCTATACGGATGACTTTTAGTATCTGTCTTTTATATTATATGTATCCTTATAGCTGAGACCCGGCCATTATAAAATATGCTCACAATAACAGTCCATTCTGTCCTGGCATTGTGTGAGGAGCGAGCGGTTTAATACTTCGAAGTTCTGTTAAAAGACTTGCACAGACCAATAATAAACGTGTACATATTTCTAATTTGACCTGGATTATTATTTTATTCACATATTATTCGCAAAAAGGCTGTTATTGTGACCATATTTTATAATGGCCGGGTTTCAGCTATAAGGATACAGATAATATAAAAGACAGATGCAACAGTAAAAGTAATCTGGTTAACTGTGATTATCTAAGCTAATATAGACAGAACTCTGTCAAGGTGTATGCTCACGTGGTACTAACAACAACAACAAGTACTGAAACTTCCAGAATCCATCTGATTCAAAGTACGTATTATTTTATATTGTCCTTATTACGTAACGGATTTTGATGAAATATGGCACTTCAAACGCGTCTTGTTAAGTTGCATTTGGTGGTCTTGTATTTTCGCCGACACGGAAATCTATTCTTCGCAAAAACGAGACAAGTCTGTGCCGAACTCATTGACCACCAAATGCAAATCAGGAAGATGCGTTTTCTGCGCCGTATTTCATCAAATTCCGTTGCATATAAAGGAAAATATTAAATAATACTTACTTTGGAGTGGGCGACGTCGTTGTTGTTGTAACCACGTGATCATGCACCTTGTCTGTGTAAATACCATATGTGACTAAATTGATACTCCCAATGGATATATTTATCTGTTTAATAAATGTAACGCGATACGTGTAAGTTACCGCAGGGGACGAACAATACTTGTTTTTATTAATTCGTTCCCACGAAATAACAATTCGTTCCCTCAATTTAGCAATTCGTTCCCACGAATTAACACAATTTGGAACCTCAATTTAACAATTAAATTTAACGAATTTTTAATTCGTGGGAACGAATGTTATATCGTGGGAACAAATTGTTAATTCGAGGGAACGAATTGTTAAATTGAGGGAACGAATTGTTATATCGTGGGAACGAATGTTATATCGTGGGAACGAATGTTATATCGTGGGAACGAACTGTTAACTTGAGGGAACGAATTCTTATTTCGTGGGAACGAATTAATAAAAGAAAATCGATGTCCCCTGCGGGGCTCCGTAAGATCCACTATACACATGTGCAATGTACGTAATTAAACTCGTATATTAAAATCAATAAAGTCGTTAAAAATATATTAAAGGATCATTCGTATAAGGCCTGAAAAAAAATGGTTTATTTCCTGTTACGGGCCCGAAAAAGATAGGGTCGGTAGGTAGGGACTTTTTTTAATTTTTTTTTACTGTCTGTATCATCGTAATTTAGTCAGACCGGGTCGGGTGAATCAATTTTTGACACCGCTGTTAATATACCTACTGCCCTGTGGAAGAGAAAAAAATGTAGGGGGGGGAGGTGGATGGGGGCGTGATCACCACAAAATGTAGGGAGGGTGACGAACAAAAGAAATGTAGGGGATGGACTGTGTCACATGAATATCTCTTCCACAGGGAAGTATGTTTACTGGAATAGTCCAATATTGAAGCATTAATATTTGACAGGATTAATAGTCAAAAGTCATAGTGTATCTAGAATCAATTGTTAGACACACTAAAGTAAACAATTGCACAACTGTAACAGCTGTTTGTTTTTAATTTCATGTCATATTAGGAAATAACTTATTTTCCCTTCAAAAATTTCATGCCGCGAAAACACATGACACACAAATCTAACGTTGTAAATCGCCAATACTTACTGAGCAAGTGGCCTTAAATGGCGTAGATTTGGTGTGGACCATGTTGTAAATGGCATTTATCGACGAGCCATGGTCTACCACCCGAATCTCGTTGACCTTGCACCAAAAATATCGCAGAGCAATCAAACTGTTGCTCTCGCCGGCCATGTTGGATACGGGACAGGTAAAAAACGCGGTCACGACAACATTTTCCGGGACCGATGTAAAATTGACAATAAAAAAATTACAGTCGGGGGTAAAACTAGACGGTCGGTCGGGTAATTGGAAACAAACCTCTTTTTTTTTACGCCTAAGATTCCTCAGGACTCAATTCTAATGAAATTCCAAGACATATTCATGATATTTACAAGGGGAAATAAAAGAAAATATGATGATTTTCGTCCGGTATTTTTGAACTATTTATAGCCCACAAGTTTCCCAGCATGCAAAGAGTTAAGCTCATCGATTTAAATCAGGAAACACATTTAAATATCATATTAAACTATCACCCATTTAAGAATTAGATGTCCGTTTGTTTGTTTTTCACGAAAACTATTTACAGAAACTGTGACATTTCTGTAAATGACGTCGAAAGTGGACGCCATTTTAGTAGCAAATGTAGAATTATATTCCTCATTTGCTGTAAAAATTGTTTCAACTTGCAAAGTCATTTAAGGAAAATATCGTAAAGTTTGTATATATTGTTTATGAACGATCGCACATGGTTTTTATACGTTATCTCTCTTGAGATAGCATATTGTGTCGCGCAAATTTCTGTGGGGGCAGCCATTGATCGTGCTACGCCTAGACGGCGAGTACGACCAAGAAACTAGTGCCCGCGTACCAACTTATCCTATGGCGTTTTGGTCTGTCTTGCTTTGTATCTAAAGCTCTACATATACTATTCTATATAGTTTTCACAGTGGTATGCTCAGTATATCAGTTAAATTCTTGTAGATACTAATCAAGACATTTCGTGCGTATGAATACAGCAGCTATTATCTTTAGGTCTCACGGGACAGTACGTACGGAGCTAGCTACAATAATTCGCCTCCGATATGTTATCTACGGATACAATTTGACCCATTCAAAAATGTGAGCAACCGAATTGCATACCCAAACCTGTTGATGTTATGTCAACATTTAGTAAACTGTATTCTGTATATTTTAAACCTTTAAACAAATAATCTTTGATGTAGAACTAGCAAATTGCCTACAATAATAGAACAGGGAAATCATTTTCACATGGAAACTATATGTTCTTTAGTTGTTGTTCAACATTAAACATAACGAAATGAAGCTTTCAAATTTACAAGATATACATGTAAATGTCAAATAAGTTTTACACCTTGATAACCAATTTCTGCATGTGTATCTTCGTTATTAATACTTTATTGATACAGCTTTGACAGTTTTATATCGCTAACATATCAAATCACTCTTCCATGCGTTACACTAACGAGTGGGTTAAATTGCTACCCTCGCGAAAGGTAGGGAGCGGGTAGCACTTTTGTTTCTAGTACAGAGATAGCAGTAAAATGGAGTGGACGATTTTTTTATATATTTCAGTACTGGCCCTGCAAGTTACACCAGTGTGTTTTACAAAGTTCAGTTACCCCACACACCGATTAGTTTTTGTGGAGATAAAATATTTCAGTACTTTCAGTACTTTGATGTCATATGTCGTATTACCAGGTTGTGGGCGGTACGTGGAGCGCCATCTACATGCTGCCGATCCAGAGTTCGTTCCCGCGGGTACTTCGCTACGCCGCCAAACCCGTGCTGACCGGCGATAATTCTGTGTATATGCCCTTCACTGTCAGGTAAGTTCATGTATTTATGCTGCCTTCAGAGCTCCAGATAAGGTGCGAGTTTGCGTAAATATCCAAATAAAATTGCCAAAAACCTAATTGAAATCAGAAGTAGCGAGTATCAAAAAACAATGAAACATTTTTGTGGTATCTTTATCATGCTACAGAAAACAATAAACATACCACAAATATAGCATATTTTCTTATTTTTCCATGAAAAAACATCTTGGTATTTCATTAGAATTGTCTCCAAGGAGACAATTCTAATGAAATACCAAGATGTGTTTTCATTTAGAAGCAAACTATTCAATAAGTGCAATCTGCTGATGTGTAAACAGTAGTGTGATTCTATTTTACACAATTACAATTTTGAAATACCCAATTGCTTCAGAAATGATGGAGTGACAATACTCAATTACTAATTCCTTATCTGGAGCACTGTATGCATACATTATTGATGATGACAAATAAGCATATAAAGTTTCAAGCGAACCCTAATATGATTACAGAGATAGCAGGTACCCGAAAACTTTAACGCAAATCTCGTCTGAGTAGTCACATGACCAGGAGACTACGCCATGTTATCGATACATCAGAAGTTATATGACGTACATTTAACGTTTCGTTCTTGTCCTGTTTACGTTTATTCATAATTATGCTTATTTGTCATCATCCAATGGATTCCATATTTTCATTCTATAGCCGACCAATGACTTGGATATTTGTATTAAAGTTTTTAAGGCCAACACCCTCCGCCCGTGTTGCTTATTTCTTGTCTGTTGTAAACAACACGGGTACGGCGCCTCTATAAAACGTTTCACGTCGAGTCGAAAAATGTACCGGTTTCCTGACGAGATGCCACTCAGGTCTACCTAAAGAGCTATGCATAAACGCGTTTTCGTCTAGTAACCGGCGCAAATTCCTTGCGCCGGTTACTAGACTTAAATGTGTTCTATATCTTCTCCATGTACATATATATGAATGGGATTTCGTCAGGAAATATTTGACGCTGATACGGAGTGCAGCACCAGTGAACAGTGGATCGCCGCCACATTTTCTTGAAGAACGGTTTATATTTGGGTGTTGTACGGGTTATTTCGGTGTATCTGGTGGTTTAGGTGCATTGTTACCAACATACAAGTTACCTCACCTCCCGCGAATTACACGTATACGTATTTGTTCTTTTCTGGGTATTTTGACAGGATAACAGGGGCCTTACAATTCGGAACGGTGAATTATTGAGCATTGGTAGTTGCACAACACTATGTGAATCACCAACAAACCAACGAAATCCACACAGAAACTGGACAAATCTGCCAATTAAGAACATTCCTATCACAAATGAAAAAAAGCACAAAAATTGGCTCGCGGATTTGCCGGAGTATTACATTGTGTATTACATGATGTATGTTTTACATTTGTGCGATACATGTTGTAAATTGGTGGATTTGTCCATGTAATCCACAAATCCACGAGCAAATCAGCCAATTCTGTACAGAATTGGCTGATTTGCTCGTGGATTTGCTCGTGGATTTGCCGGAGTCTGTGGATTACATGATAACATGGAGTGCATGGGCATGAGAATCAGTTGGTGACATGCATTTCCGTTGCAGGCTAAATGGGGTGTGTAAGACAGACGCCGATTTGGGTCTTGCCGCGAACTTTGAGCATGCAGTCGGGGAGAAATATGCCATCATCACGTCAGGTATTTCGTTTCCAAACGTTATCTTACTCAAGTGGTCTACATGTACGAACTAATATACTATATAGATGGTCTTAGATGGTTTAATTGATACATATATATTGACCCGTTCTATACCTCATCATCATTTGATTCAAAGATAATTGTTTCGTACATGTGATGGAATATATGTATAACATATATGCGAAGACTGCCTCGTTACTGTATCCTATACGGCGCATGGAGTGGTCAACTCGGCCATATTTGTGTCTTCCAGCCATCAGTCAGTTTCACCTCTTCTTGCGTTTGACAAAAAAATGACGATGCGAAGTAGAACATATGATATGATCGCACATATAAAAGCCGGGGCCCGGTTGCTCAAAGCTTCTGTTACCTTAACAGACTGTTAAATCCTTAGCATTGCTAAGGATTTAACAGTCTGTTAAGCTAACAGAGGTTTTGAGCAAAATGGCCCAAGAGAACGGATTCCTATGTTACACCAAACTGTAAAATTTTCCAGTTTCCTGGACAGTTTTGTGCCTGTTTTTAACCACACAAATCACCATTGCAAATAGCCTCATACACGGGAAATGGCAAAATGTGTCACTATTACCTGGCTAACCACACAATACATACCATATATACCCACGACTGTACTATAGTATTAGACACTATTACAACAGCACAGTGGAGTTTCATATGGGGAGAGTATATTTGGGCCATGTGTATTTACATACATCACAGGACAGTGTCTAGGAAACGTGTGCACGTCCGTTATAGCCGATATACATTTTGAGAATGTGGGAAACAGTACATCTTGGTGTAATATAATTGATAGGAGTCCGTTGTATTGATTTTTCTGTGTATGATTAGCTACACTATATCATATGTCAGTTCTTTGTCAAATGCCAGAAGAGGTGAAACTGGCTGATGGCTGGTACACACAAAGATGGCCGACTTGGCCACTCCATATGCCGTATAGGATACAGTAACGAGGTAATGTTCACATATACAGTGGAACCTCTCTAAACCGGAAACCAATAAAACACATGCGATCTAATTTATGGTAAGTTTCTTGGTTATTTATCTCAGGTGATAATGTCTGTTCGTGATCGCATAACACACAACTATGGCTCAGAATGATCACATGTCTGATTTACAGTGAAACCTCTGAAAGCCGGACACCCTGGTGAGCTCCCAGGGTGTCCGGTTTAGAGGGGTTTCATATGTTATTTATTTAATAAGAAACGAGGCTATGCTGATATGATGTCAGTCAACTCGTTTAATAAATATCATATTAAATCAACACAAATGCTAGATTATATTTATTGCATAAGCACATCATCATAAGTTGAAGCTGTATTGATTACCTAGCATGTTTTCTGTAGCGAACTCATTTGTTTATTTATTACACCAGTGTATTATGAGTTTTATTACACTGTGTTATTAAACTGTGAAAGCCCATTTTATGCAATAACATTTTGATGCCCCGGCCACCGAATGGTGAGGTGGGTATATACTTTTAGTGTTACTGGCGTCCGCACGTCCTGACCGTCTCGTCCTTAACAGCTTAACATTCCGTCAGATTTATCATAATTTATGTTTTCTTTCATGTAGCTGTTTCATATGCATTCCATTCAAGCCACCATACTCATGCCCCTCCAAACCAAGGTCAAGGTCACCTACTTGGTGCTTGCAAAACCTTAACGATCGAGTAAATACATGTTTTATAGTTTCGGTTTTCTTTCACGTAATGGATTTATATTTCACACATCCATTCCTCTGATGGGCCTCTATCATGCTGTGACAAATCCACGATCCCTGGGGCCCCGCTAAGCCCAAGGTCACATGCACAACCTTAACGCTCAGGTAAATTGCTTATACTTTCTGTTTTCTTTAACATACCTGCTTCGTATTCCACACATGCATTCCTCTGATGGTCCTCATTCATGCTGTGACAAATCCACAATCCACAAACCGAAGGTCAGGGTCACATACTTACAGGTAGTGCTTTCAAAACCTTTACGCGGGTATTAGAAGTGTTATAGTTCCCAAACTATTCGTATAGTTCGCCCTACTTTCTAAGCCAATCGCTGGCCAGTACTACACTAATTGCACATATTGCAAGATCTAACCCCAATAAGTTACATACTACCAGGTTTAATCATTAATTGTTCGACAGGAAATGCAACATCAATACTCAGATGGGGGATGCTTAGTACAATTTGGCGGAACTATAAATATGATATTGTTCACATATTGGACTTTTAAGGAACTAAATGCGAGGGAGCGCTAGTGATCCCTCGCATTTAATTCCTTAAACGTACAATACGTGAACAACAACTTATACTTACTCACCACGGGAAGCAAGGAAAATAGATTCTTTCTCGTGCGGTCCTGACTTGTATATGAGACACGCCATGGGATTTTGTACCTTCGGACATCTGCGTAATTTCATAAAATAAGTTTATAAAATTAACAATATTTTCCGTAAATGGCGTCAAAGGTTGACAAACATTTCAGAGTACATGCGGTATATATTTACGCATGTACTCTGAAATGTTTGTCAACTTTTGACTTTATTTATGAAAAATATTGATTTTTTTGTAAACGTATTTAATGAAATTACGCAGATGTCAGAAGGTACAAATACACATTCCGCGTCTCATTACTATTCTTACACTCACCACAGGAAGCGAGGAACATAGATTCTTCTCGTGCAATCCTGCCTCATACATGATGTTTGTGAAGTGTATCGACACCTCCAGTATTGTAAATGGCGTCTGTACCGGTCCAGGTCTCTTTTCCCTCGTTGTCCGAGATTTCCCGCCAAATCGACTCAACTGGTCGCTGATCATGCGGGAACTTAAGAAGGTCATCGGGGTCAAGTTCCTAGACCCGCGTTTCCGATTTGTCGCAGGAGATGATGGTTAGTTTAAAATTTAAATTAAAATTAATTTTAATTTAAAACTTATTGTTTATAAACACGTTGGCGCTGCAAACCCCTGCGCTGGATTCCAGGAGCCCGTTTCACTAAACTTCGTACGACTAAATTCTTCGTAAGTACAAAATCATGATAGTCTGTACGGGAGGCGGGATGAAGACAGGGGGTAACTGGGTAGACATTGGCACCGGTGATGCGTAGCAAAACGAGTAACAGGCTGATACAATCACGACGTGGTCAATGCAAGGTTGCCGTTATAAAGTTATAAAAGTATTCTTTATGATCCGGGACATAATACAAATATATGTGGCTGTGACTGGCTTATGGGTTTTGTGCCAGTGTACTCCCTGACCAAATTGCACACTCCTCCAGCCTGATAACAATATATTGCTTGCTAGAAGCATGATGGTGGGTCATTGACGGAATGGTGATCCCGTTTCTTGATCAAACTGTGCGGATGCACAGGTTGATCTGGATATACATGTACACTGGTCGCAAAACCGATAAACCCAATGTATCCAGTCACAGCTACATATTATATCTGGTATGATTTTGCTGTTTCGCGAAAGCGGGTACACAACGGTTAATATCGATTTGCGTACAGTACGATGTGGTTAATAAGAAATTGCGTACATTTGTAATTGATACCTTTCATGCGTGTTTTGGTATGCTCTGATTTAATGTTAATTTGCTATTTTCTAATTTGTATTTGAATATCTATCTCTTAGTTGGACAGCTGAATATATAAACGGACACATTATTTCATTGTATTTTATATACCCTCTGTCATATTTCATCGAATAGACGACTACGAAATGAACGCGTGGATATATGTATTTTTACTGGAAGATGGGTACTGTCTACAAATATACATGACGTCGTTTTGACGTCATTTTGAAACTAAAAAATGAACATACCCGAGTACTTAAAAACATCATAAAATTGAAACGAAATAAAGTAGAATCAAAATAATTACTGTTCTGTAGACGGGAAATATTGAAGATGTTGTTCGCATAGTTTGAACAAATTCTGACACAGGGCCGATTGTCATGTTAATCTATCCTACCCCTTTCACATTAGCAATTTTTTCTTGTAAATAATGATTGAATTTACATTTATTGAGCATAGGCTGCATATGCAGCCTATGCTCAATAATGTAAATCCATCTATTGAAATTTCCGGTCGATCCTAAATGTGCACTTACGAACTTTTAGTCGTACAAAGTTTAGTGAAACGGGCACCTGATGAATTCCCATTCAGCTACATGCGTATACACATTTTAGTCTAGTAACCGGCGCAATAATGTAATCCTTAGATGTGCCATTTTACACGCAGAATGTTTTCATTATTTATTTAATTCATATAACGATCATCTTGGGACCCCAACTTTAAAGGGGCATATCAGGAATTGTTTTTGAAAAATAAATATAGGAAATCCGATATGTATGTGCCTATATGGGTGAGAATAGTAACAATTCAGCGGTCTTAGTATCGTCATATATCTTCAATTAAACCACTTTACCCAAGAACATGATGAAAACACGTTATTATTTTATTATAGTATTTGTTTCAACACATTCTGATATGCCCCTTTAATACATAGTATATTCTATTTTATGTTTACAGGTTGTCGGGACGGTGATCCTGGAAAGTGAGATGGAGGGTGGCTACTGCAGTGGGGCGGGGTATCGGTTGGGGTGGAGGGGGTGGTGAAAACGTGGTAGGTTTGGGCTGAAAGGAATATTCAAGGTGTGTTTTCCACACCGCTCAGGAGGACATGTGCGTGTGAAACATTCTGGGTAAGCTCTCGAAGCGTGTAATCAAAATCAAGCAATTTGATTGCATTTAATTCTATACCATATTCTATATTCATATGCACATTAGAAAATAAAGTCTCACACATCACATTGTTTTCCAATTTCGTAAACAAATAAACAAGGCGTATTATTATAAACTGAAAAATGCATACATGAATACATACATACATGTTGCACATTATTATGCTGTCAGTCTTAGACACGACACACATGTGTAGATATGCACAAACATCAGTCTGTCGATTTAATATGTGTTCCACACAGAAACCTGAATTGAACTTGGTAGAAATGGTGTCATAACGCGTGATTCATGTAATAATTTACCATTTATCCAATCAACTATGCATTTAAAGTGCCTGGTTAAAAACCGCAGCACATATTTTACGGGTTGAACGTTTTAAAAACATGGGTCTTACGCAATAACAAATGTTTTGTTTGTTTGTTTTGTGCTAAATTTATCACATGTTTCCTTATTCCAAGGGTGCGACGATTAACCGATCTACTCGATTATTCGCGATTCGTAACTCCATGGTTCAGTGCACGAATGCAATTTTCAGTTTCGGCTTCCATTCTTAGAACATAAATCTCTATTTACATTTTGGGTTTTCCAAAAATCTATGTTTAACGAATCGTTTTCGCCCCCTTGTCAATTCGGCATAGGACGAGCACTCAGGCGGTTTTTCACCGATTGTTTGTTTGACTACTGTTAGGCAGATCACGACATCATGTCGTTTTTCTATACATGTCATCTTGTTAGAGATCGACAAACTGCATCAGTAGCCGATTTCACCAACATTGCAAAGTATACTTTTCCAGCAAAGTATACTTTGAGGGAGACATTTTCAATCTTATGATAAATTTATTAATTTTTATTATACTGAATTTATTACATTATCACAGCCAATTTTGCTGTGATAATGTAATAAATTCAGTATAATAATTCTGCATTATTTTAATCATCAAATATATGCATTTGTTTATTTCTATATGAAATAATGCATTTCAGGAAAAATAAATGATTGCTCCCTCAAAGTATACTTTGTTAGAAAAGTATACTTTGCAATGTTGGTGAAATAGGCTACAGACATGCAGAACTGTCAATATCTGGGCCAGTTTGTGTAAGGTTTCTGAAAATGTGTTGTTATTGTTGTTGCTGTGAAATCCCCGAGCTTATTTGTCTCGAAACGCTTTCCACTGTAGATTAATTATTAGTCTATTTGTCATCCACACACATATACTTTGAATACTTTCAGGACGTGTAGTCCTTTGGTTCTCTTGTTGTCTACATTCCGTTACTGACATGATTGATGGCATGTCGCCAAATGATTTGGCAAATTCTAAAAAATGAATTTTTATTTTAAGTAAGTACATAATTACATATAGGTACACTATAACCTGTGCTAAAACATTGTGATTGAAATCGAGCAGCTTGATTGACTGAGCCTGAGCTTAATTGTGAGTTGAGATTGTCAGCCAATAGAAGCTCAGAAATGTTGACATCTTGGCAAGGTTAACGCAGGCAGTTGTGTATAAACATTATATATCACAGTAGTGATCATAACCCAGCCTGTTCATCATACTCCGCATCGCCCATTTCTATTGGCTCTTCAAAATAGGCCACGCCCCTCCCTACAAGAGAGGGCGTGCCCAAACACGTCTGCGAGCATCTATTGGTGAAATCTGACGTTTTACAAAACGTGGCGTTGCAAAAGACATACACGCTACCGTGAACCGCGGGAAACTCGAAGGCGTTGAAAACAAAACGTGTCTCGTGCGTTCCCTGGGAGATAATCGACGTTGATTGATCCATACGCACCTGTGAATAAATTAACACAAATGTTAGATTACACTTTTTGCATGAGTACATCATATATGGAAGCTACAATGATCAGCAAACACGTTTTCTGTAACACTCTTCTTTGCATATTTATGTGTAGTTTTATACACTATTTTATTACACTGCGAAATATCATTTATATACGAACTGAACTCATAGTTACGGTGAATAAGTGAAAGAGAATGGGTTTCACATCTCAACAACAGTTAATGTCATATATATACCTCGGTATCCAGTCTAAACCGAAGGACCAAAAGACAATAACTTAGAACATGATATTTATGAACCGATCCATGTCCAGGGGTGGCGTAGGTTGATTGTCGAGGAATTAGACAGCAGTATCAATATGCTAAATGTGGGAATTAGACAGTATAAAGGTCTGTCTGTCTACTTGGTTGTATAGGAAAACGCTACTCACATCCGTAGCGACTTCACAGAGATTTGTGATTGTGGTTGGAGAAATGTATGGGTTTTCGTCGAGTGTAAATCCGCACAGTCGGATCAGGATCTGCACTGTTCGCCATTCCATTAATGAAACACCCATCATGCTTCTAACAATCAATATATATATACATGTATATATATATATAGTTATCATGTTACCGCCTGCGCTAATCTTGCCAATTTATTTTTTTCGAAATACTTGTTTAAGTTGAATAGTGCGCTTGAAATCAAGCAGTTTCATTTTTTGAGCCCGAGCTGTGACAATCAAACTGCTTGATTTCGAATTGAGATGTTCAGAAGCGTTGGCATCTGGGCAATATTAACGCAGGCGGTTTTGTATTTAGGTAAAGCAGCGAGTTGAGCTTGCCAATAGATGTTCAGAAATGTTGACATCTGGGCAAGATTAACGTAGGCGGTTGTGTATTTACGTAAAGTAGGGAGTTGAGGTTGAAAATAGATGTTCAGACATGTTGGCGGTTGTGTAAACTGTTCACGTATCCCATAAGCACCATTTCTCCAGGCACAGCCACATTTACCCGTTATCAATGAGGGCGTATGTAAGATCAGGCCCGGCGCCTGGGGCTGGTTTTGTGTAACACGTGTCCAGTCGCATCTTCATGTGTACGTCATCCGTATCCATGATAACCTTCACAAACACGTCATCACCTGAGAATAGAAATCAATACACGCTAGAGACTTATGAAACACAATGACGATTATTCAAAGAAATATGACAACATGTGTTTGAACAGATGGTCAGTATGTTGGTGTCATTTGGATATTTAGGGTAGATTCGGGTGGATTTAGTTGGGTTTGGGTCATTTACATAGTTTTGTGTAATGTTCTACTAATGCTCAATCATTACACACGACAGAATCGGTCAATTATCTACACATTCACCGTTCCAAACTTTCGGACCCCTTTTATTCTGGCAAGATACCCACAGAGAAATCTTCTAGGTGTATACAAAACTTGTATGTTGGTAAGCATGCACCCAAACCACCAGAAATATCTAATAACCCTTAACAATCCTAAATATGAACTGTTCCTCAAGAACCTGCGGTATGACAGGCGGTCTGCAGTGTAGTCATCAACGAGGCACCAATGGCGTAGGTGAAAGGCCCCGACCTCGGGCTGAGAACACTAGCTCATTCAAGAAGTTACCCCACCCACTTCCATACATGATGTACTACAGTGAATTACCTCTAAACCGGACACCCTGAGAGGTCCCCAGGGTGTCCGGTTTAGATATGGTTCGCTGTAAATCAGGCATATGACCAGTATGCGTGCGTGCGTGCGTGCGTGCGTGCGTGCGTGCGTGCGTACACGCGTGCGATGCGATCATGAACATACATTATCACCTAAGATAAATGACCAAGAAACTCATTAAAAATAAGATCACGTATTTTGTCTTGGTGTACGGTTTAGAGATGTTGCACTGTATGTAGTTTAAACATTATATCATGTATAGAGGTGGGTGGGTTGGAAATAGCCTGCTACTTTTAATATAATTATGGTAGTTGTAGAACATTCTTTTACCAACTTGCAGCATTTCTAATCTCAATATACCAATGAAAACGGAAGGCCATTTGCATTGAATAAAAACGTATTTAATTTCCTGCAGGGTTGAGTTTTAAATCGCTGAAATCAAGTAAATGACAATATTAAACGTCACATATTAAAGGTACATGCCCACTCAGTAGGCACGAACTGTTCTTAATATCAGATACATCATCTGACACATTTTCTGGCAAAATAAACATTCCTTCACTATTACCGCACGCATTGATTGACATTAATATACATTTTATATCAGACGTAAATTTCTACACTGATATAAGGGGCGAGAACCGAGTTTACTTAACATGTTAACGGACATTACTATTTATTCTCTGCATTTATATTTTTTGTTGATTTTTTTGATGTGCAGTGATCATACTTTATAATCTGTCGAAAATAGTATGTTTTCCGGTGACGCATTTAATTAGTATAAATAATTAAACAATATCATGCCACATTTGCATATGAAAATAGCCCGATACCACCGCGAGTCACTATCAGTAAAATATATGTTACTAAATGATTATATCTGTATAGAGGGCACTTATAATTTTTGGAACTAGTGGAATAGTGACACAATTATATACTTATTTAATTCCACGATGAACACGAGCTACTTATTTACATTAATTCGGATTCAACACTTGTTATCAGTCAGTGTGTATTTGGTCAATGCAGATCAGTTCATGATTATAGGCTAGAGAATACCAAAGGGCGCGAACTCGTCCAGGGGGTATGAAAAAGTAGTCCGGTATTAGACAAATAGTGCGGACGTTTTGAGGTCAAACAGTTTGCTTGCAAATCTTGACCCATTACTACACAGTTTCACTTGAGGAACATTTTTGGGTGCTTTTAACACCAGTTTTCAGTATATACATAGCATTTAAAAGAAAACACCGAACCTGTTGGTCACGTGATGTAAACAGAGTTCCCGTGGCCAAAACATGTAAACAATATTGGGGGACATGTCGAGGTTGGAATTTTATTCCTTATGAGTAAGTGAACCTATTGTTTAATTCATGTAGAACCAGTACAGACTGGCTGCAGGTCATGTACATGTAGGTCCCACAGTACCCATACGAATAGTGAAAGTAGGAGAGACTGGCCTTGCCGGATGGCATTCGGTTAAATTATATAGTAAAAGTATTTGGTGTGTTCTAACCTTCAGCTGCATGCAGACTATACTGCATAAACACATTTTCGTCCAGTGACCGGCGTAATAAATTTGCGCCGGTCACTAGATGAAAATGGCGTTTATGCGATATTTCTACGTTCAGCTGAGTGACATCTCGTCAGGACACTGGTGCTAAACATCATACATAAAGTTAACCTGTTCTAAGCGAAACCGGGTTTCCGCTGATTTCTCGATAGAATGTCCCGTCCGTGTAAAACGTCGTGCCGATACTATAGTGTGTACTTCCGGTCAAGTGCGCATGCTCTGTCTGGTGATGGACGGTCTGGTTGGGATGGAAGTTTGTGTGTACCGTTTCTGTACGGGCCACGTCACACTCCACTTCTACCTGCAACAACACACGTGCACGTTTTGGAGAGGGATTCATATCTGGAGAAGAATTCATATTAACCATTTCAACACTACATCAAGATGTATGATCACGTGGTACTAACACCAACAACAACAACACAAGTACTGAAACTTCCAGAATCCATCTGATTCAAAGTACGTATTATTTTATATTGTCCTTATTACGTAACGGATTTTAATGATATATGGCGCATCAAACGCGTCTTGTTAAGCTGCATTTGGTGGTCTCTGTACTTTCGCCCAAACTTCTGTCGCTTTTGCGAATAATCGATTTCCGTGTCGGTAGAGTGGACAATATTTCAACACTTTCAGCCACTGTTGTTGTTGTTATAACCACGTAATCATGCACCTTGTACTTGCCTCTTTAGCAGTGTTTGCAAACCGTGTAGCTCCAGTTAAACGAATCGTCTCAGCAAGATTTGTAAATGTTACGGCTATATAAACAATGCAAAAATAACATTTGTTTTCGATAATATTAAAATATAGCAAAATGCAAGACTGAGCCTTCTTTTTATTTCATGTAAGGTCCAATATCGATTTTATGGCGAAAATAAAACTAGAAAAGGTGGTCTGTCGACACACTTATTTGAGAAACTCTTACAAAAACTTTCAAATAAATAAACAGACATACGGACGGACGTACGATCAGTAGCGATGGTAATTGTATTGATGTGGAAGGGTGTATCGTTACTAGGTAATATAATGCTTGTGTGCAGAGTGAAGAGGTGTATGGGGATTTAACATGGGGATTTGTTTTCTAATTTCAGAAATAGTGAACCGATTTTCAAAATTTAACTATTGCTTTCTTAGTTTGATCTAGCCAGGTTTCGGAGCCACTTTCCAAAATTCTTCTTTTTTGGACTCCACCCACAGCTCCTCTACCTCATTTCCTCCCATAGACAAATCAATTTTTCGCAATAAAATATATATTTGACCAAATTTCACGAAATAAAATGAAGGCTCATTGTTAAATTTATAAAATTTAATATTATCGAAAAAATATTGTTTTTGCATCGTTTATATGGCCGTAAAATTTGGGCAGGCTTCTTGACACAGACAATATGTTTCTGTAGCCTATTTCACCAAAATTGCAAAGTATACTTATCTTGCTAAGTACAGTTTGAAGGAAAACAAATCAATTTAAGCCACTTTCGATATGATAATGTAATACATTCAATATACTAATTATGCATACTTGTAATCATCAAATATATACAGTCGTTAGTTCTATATGGAATAATGCATTTCGGGAATAATAAAGGAGTACTCCCTCAAATTATACTTAGCTAGATAAGTATACTTAGCAATTTTGGTGAAATCGGCTACTGGACTACCTGTGCTTTATTGTATTAAACACATACTTGCTGAGGTATGTACGAAGTTCAACATGTTTTGAAGCCTATATATTTTAGAACGTGTATTGAACGTACATGCCCACTCAATAGGCACACAATTATCTTTATATCAGAGACATCATCCGAGACATTTTCTAGCAAAATAAACATTCATTCACCATTACCCCACGTATTGATGGGCATTATTATACATATTATATCAGGCGTACATTTCCACACTGAGCTCAGGGGTGATAACCGTGTTTCCTTAAAATTTTAACGGACATTACTATTTATTCTCTGTATTAATGTTTTGATGTGCAATGATCATACATTATAATCTGTCGAAAATTGTTTTCTTTTCAGGTGACGCATTTAATTAGTATAAATAATTTAAAAAATGTCATGCCTCATTTGCATATGAAAATAGCCTGATACAACCGCGCGTTACTATCAGCAAAATACATATTACTAAATGATTATATCTGTATAGCTGGCACGTGTAATTTTTAGAACTGGTGGAATAGTGACACAGTTATACACTTATTTAATTGTTATAAAGAACATGTTGTGCCTACTGAGCGGGCATGCACCTTTAACAACAGTATACATATTGTTGTTGTACCCTTCTTGGTGTTGTACATGTACAATTTGGCTTCTACACACCCGTGTAGAGAAATACATAGAGAATCTCAAACGAATTCCCATTTGATACGAAGTTTATGAAACGAGTCACGCACATTTTATGCACCGAGCCTCTGGCGAGTTTCATAAATCTCATATCTTATAGAAACGAGTTTGAGATTCTGTTTATCACATGACCTCACTCGCCAAAGTGTTGCCAAAGTAAAGAATATCCAATATTTCAGCGAAGAGACGCCATTGACTATTTTCGCATCTAGTTAAAAATATCAACAGAGAAACGTTGCAGTAATTTTAATGAGTCGCGGACGCTTCTATTCACGTTTAAAACATGATGACGTCAACGTCAAAACATCATAATTGCTTTATCTCACCATTATGGACGTTATTTGGAACGTCTCTATTGTATTCATTGAACATAACGTTGGCGCATAATGTGAATAATTACTATTACAGTGATGCCGCCATCCAATCAAATGCCCTCCAGGTGTTATTACAAGTGTATCATAACACATTTATGAAATGGGTTAAAACACGGCATAGCAAGGATTTCATGTGATAAATATACATGTGCTACATCACAATTGTACAGGTGTACATGTATGTGCATTTTTATTTGTAGCAGTATCTGCATAAAGACTTACTGATCGCATCAACCAGCGCTCCTGATAAGGAATTAGTAATTGAGTATTGTCACTCCATCATTTCTGAAGCAATTGGGTATTCCAACATTTTAATTGGGTATAATAAAATCACACTACTGTTTACACATCAGCAGACCGCAATTATTGAATAGATTGCTTCTAAATGAAAACTTGTCTTGGCATTTCATTAAAATTGTCTCCTTGGAGACAATTCTAATGAAATACCAAGATGTATTGTCATGGAAAACAAGAAAGATATGCCATATTTGTGGTCTGTTTATTGTTTTCTGCAGCATGATAAATGTACGATACAATGCGTAATGCTTTTTGATACTCGCTACTTCTGATTTCAATTGGGTTTTTGGCAATTTTAATTGGGTATTTTAGCAAATACGTAGCTTATCTGGAGTATGATCAACAACAACAACCTTTAGGCAATTCATGCATCTGTACATATGAGCACATGCATATCCCACTGTAACCAATGTACCCACATGTTCTTGAAGAATGGTTCATTATGGTTTATTTCGGTATCTCTGTGGGTGGTTTAGGTGCATTGTTAGCAACATACAATTTACGTCAGCTCCCGCGAATTACAAGTTCGGTAATTTCTGTGTTTTGACAGAATAAAGTGGTCTGAAAGTTCGGAACGGTGAATTTGTGTATAATTGAAGAGTTTTGACATGTGTAATGGTTGAGCATTAGACGTTTCACAAAACTACACTACAAAATGTGTGGCATATGAATTTCATATGTTTTTCATATGAATTTCCTATGAAAATTTCATATGCAAATGATATAAAATCAGCCGATATGAAATTCATATGCAAAATCTTCATATGCATTTTCTATGCAAATCATATGTTTTTCATATGTTTTTCATATGACTTGAATTGCATATGTGGCACACTTTGCTGTGTATGTAAATACACCCAAATCTACCCATATCCCACAAAAATACCCATATGACAGCAGTATACTGACCAGCTGTTCAAGCACCTGTAAGTGTACCCACCTTCCATCTATATCCCCTCACAATGAGGGGGAAGGGTGTGGTAGACTCGGGATAAAGCAGCTCGTTTGTGTACACAACACTCTCCCCGTTTGTCTGGAATGGTAGACCAGTAGGCGATTTCACTAACATTACAAAGTATACTTTGAGGGAGAAATTTTAAATTTAATGATCAATTTATTATGTTTTATTATACTGAATTTATTACATTATCACATCCATTTTGGCTGTGATAATACAATACATTCAGTATAATAATGTTGCATACTTTTAATAATCAAACAGAGCTCCAGATAAGCTGCGTATTTGCGTAAATACCCAATTAAATTTGCCAAAAAACCCAATTGAAATCAGAAGTAGTGAGTATCAAAAAGCAATGAGAACAATTGTGGTACCTTTATCATGCTGCAGAAAACAATAAACAGACCACCAATGTAGCATTCTTTTCTTATTTTTCCATGAAAACACATCTTCGTATTTCATTAGAATTGTCTACAAGGAGACACTTCTAATGAAATGCAAAGACGTGTTTTCATTTCGAAACAAACTATTCAATAAGTGTTGTCTGTTGATGTGTGAACAGTAGTGTGATTTTATTTTACCCAATTAAAATTTTGAAATACCCAATTGCTTCAGAAATGATGCAGTAACAATACTCAATTACTAATTCCTTATCTGGAGCCCTGAATTAAATATATACAGTCGTTAGTTCTATATGAATGCATTTCGGAAATACAAATGATTGCTCCCTCAAAGTACACTTTGCTAGATAAGTATGCCTAGTAAATTTGGTGAAATTGGCTACATGTAGATACGCAGCCGCCTGCCCATATCTACATCTACAGGGTATGGGATCACGTGGTCTATTGTTTACACTGCAATAATGGCGGCGCCCATGAGGTCTCAGGTAAATCTTATTTTTCATCAAATACGACTGGGGTTTCTTCCGTTTAATGATGACCATGTTCCAGTCGTTAAAACGGTATGATGCTTAAATGTCTATTTAGATATCTTCCATTCTAAATTATATATAATTATGTGGCTGTGACTGAAGAAGTTGTGTGTATGGATTTTGCGATCAGTGTAGATCCAGATCAGATATGTTCGTCATTCCACCAATGAAACACCCAATAATACTTCTAACAAACACTACATATCGTTATCAGGATACAGGAGTGTGCTATTTGACCAGCAGCTACACTTAAGCCCCATTCCTCCAATGTATTACCTTAGATTGCGTCGAGCACTGGGCGTATGATTGCTGAAACACCACGAGGTCTCCCATGACTCTGCCCGTGCAGCGTTGGTCGGTGAGTTTGATCTGTGACACGCCAGTATCCGGGTATATTCGGCGGAGAATGGTCGTGTTTACACCCACGTCCCACCCGTGCGACCCACAGCCCATGGTTACGGCATCTTCTAGTATCAGGGCTGGAGAGTAAAAAGCAGTAGGTGGAGGACGGTGGGGGGGGGGGGGGGTAAAGTTGCTTGCCTTTTATTTGAAATTTTATAAAAGAAAACAAATAATTTATTACTGAGTAACTATTCTGATTAAATTGTTTCTTATGCAGACAGTAAAATCTTTTAATACCTCGATCTGCACTGGTGGAAAAAGACATAAGCCACCTTTCTCCAGTCGCAACCACAAATATATGATTACGTACGACTCCATGTGACGTTAAACCCCGAGGCTCCAGTGTGGTTGTTCGTCTTAAACCGGATGTAAAAGTCTTTGTCCGTAATCAGGTATGGAACTCTGTTCGTTGTCGTAAAATAACCGAGTTGTCGCCCGTGCGGTCCGTCTCTCACCTAGATAAGAATATAAGTTATTGTTCACATATTGGAATTGTAAGGAATTAATTGCAAGGGAGCGGCAGCGATCACTCCATTTAGTTCCTTAAAATTTAATATGTCAATAATAACCCATTTATCGTTGAGCCAGGTTGTGCTACATGTATTTATGCCCGGGTTTCTCGACCAATGAAAGCACAGCATTTCGTCTCAATTAATCGCATATTGCGACGATTTCGTCATTAAATGTTGCAATACTTGCAAAGTTATATTTATAACCAGAGGTTCCGCCTTGTAATTTCCTGTGACGCGCATCAGGTCACCGCGTGTACATGGTCGATTCGTTTTAAAACCACCAATCACGTAATGGTATCGTGATTTACAAGTGTGTAGGGGGTGGAGCTCCGCTCAAACGTAACATGAACACGACCTTGGGCGTGTCAAACAATAAGTTAGTTATAGTTCACATATTAATTTTTTAATAAATTAATTTATTAAACATTCAATATGTGAACTATAACTATTACGCATCTCCTATCCGCGTATTGATTTTTCATTTTCATTTCCTGTCGAACAGTTAATAATTAAATCTGGTAATATGGAACATATTGGGGTTAAATCTTGCAATATGTATTAGTTATAGTTCACATATTCAATATGTATTAGTTATAGTTCACATATTCAATATGTGAATTATTACTTATTTATTGTTTACCCAGCACAATCGCGAAACTTCGTCCATAAACGTGATTTCGAATCACTACACTAGTATGTGATTTCGAATGACTACACTAGTATGTGATTTCGAATGACTACTAGTAATTGATTTCGAAATGATACACTAGTAGTGATTTCGAATGACTATACTAGTATGTGATTTCGATGACTAACTACAACCTAGTATGTGATTTCGAATGACTACACTAGTATGTGATTTCGAATGACTACACTAGTATGTGATTTCGAATGACTACACTAGTATGTGATTTCGAATGACTATACTAGTATGTGATTTCGAATGACTACACTAGTATGTGATTTCGAATGACTACACTAGTATGTGATTGACTCTACTGATACTAGTATGTGATTTCGAATCACTACACTAGTATGTGATTGACTCTACTGTATACTAGTATGTGATTTCGAATCACTACACTAGTATGTGATTGACTCTACTGTATACTAGTATGTGATTTCGAATCACACACTAGTATGTGATTATGACTCTACTGTATACTGTATCTAGTATGTGATTTCGAATGACTACACTAGTATATGATTGACTCTACTGTATACTAGTATGTGATTTCGAATGACTACACTAGTATGTGATTGACTCTACTGTACACTAGTATGTGATTGACTCTACTGTACACTAGTATGTGATTGGCGATGTGACAGGAAGTGAGCGCGTGTGTGGGCGGTAATATGATTTGCGTCTCGTGAACTGATGACACCAAATCAGTTCTAAAGATAGTGCTGAACATTTAATGATTAATTTAATACATATTGGCGAAAGCGTCGCAATATGCAATTAATTGAGACGAAATGCCGTTCTTTCAGTGGTCAAGAAACTCGGATAAACGATAACAATAATTATAAGTATGTACATAGAGAAGAATCTTACACAAATGACATTTAATACGGTATTTATTCTACTAGTTTACAGATTTCATAGAAAACGAGACTTCGCCGTTTGTTTAAATGTTCGTCGTGTACGTATGCATATTGATTGGTGATATTCACCAATAAGTGATATAAGGGCAGTGCTCCAGATAAGCTGTTTGTCCAAAGCGTACTATACCACCTGATTTCAAAATTATAGCGTATTTTACTAACAAATGATAAAACAATATAACAAATTCAAACATTCACTTATATGAGCTGCACAAACTGTTTGCTTTTTGCAGCTCAACTAGTAAGTGATGTTTCAACTTTACGACAGTATTTTCACTACTCAATTTGAAAAGCAATGCGTATTTTCACATTGCTGTGCGTATTTTGTACTCCCACTTTTGATAATCAATGCGTATTCAGCTAAAATATTTGCGCAAAATACGCCAATACGCACCTTATATGGAGCTCTGTAAGTGGAGCTTGTTACTGGACAGCGATTGGCTTAGAATGTAGGGTGAACTATAGCGTATATTATAATCACCCTTTTCCAAACTCGATGGCACAATTCGCACCAACTCGACTAGAACCTGACACCAACTAGACTAGAACCTGACACCAACTCGACTAGAACCTGACACCAACTCGACTAGAACCTGACGTACAACGGCTCATCAGCGCATGTCCATGTAGTTGTTACTGGAACCTCAGCAACTTACAATAGTAACCTCTACCAGGAAGAACTGTTTAAACCGACAAACGTCTTTTGGAAACCACGTGATCCGATAACCTGTTATTGGTAGCTGTTTAACTAACATACCACCACATAATCACCATCGCCCGCTAGGTGTAACGAGTTAAAGTCTAACTTTAGTAGCTGTCGACCGGGAGGGGTAATTTTGTATAGACAGTCCGTATTGGCGGGGTAGTAGGACGGGAAATACGGCGACGACAGGGACCCGGATGTGGACGTGTATATGTGCTGGCAATCTGAAACGAAGTAGAAACAGATGATCTTACATGAGTGATGATTTAATATGTTATATATTAAATGAGTTCACTGATTTCACAAGAAACGAGGCTGTGCTGAGTTTCTTATAATGTCAATGAGTTTACAGGTGAGTTTAAAGGTACTCGCCAACTCAGCAGGCACAAGGGGGACACTTGAGCTAAAGGTAACACTTAGTGCACTCAATGTGCAAGAGACTTCAACGACAAATTGCACTATGTAGTGCACGGTCGTGAATTTCATTGCTTACATGCGTGCACGATGTCGTGAGCTACAGTGCACTTTATTGCTCACTGTTGAGCAAGCAAATTTCAAGTTTAATTTAGTTTTGTTTTCGTTTTATGTTATCTCCAATAATTTTGATAATAATATAATAATTCTTGTCGTTTTGTTTTGCATGTCAAATACTACATACTGATACAGTTGGAATACAGTGGAACATATATAATTGAGAAATCCGTAGTCTTCACCAAGGTACCCGGCTTGGAGATTCTGGTGCATGATACTTTGCTAGACCTCAGTTACTGGATGATGAACAACGTAGCTCCTGATAAAACAGTGCAGATACACAGGCTAATTTGGACAGCGTTCGTCGTGAACAAAGGCAGTATCAAGGTGTATGGTCACGTGGTACTAACAACAACAACAAATACTGCAACTTCCAGAATCCATCCGATTCAAAGTACGTATTCTTTCATATTGTCCTTATTACGTAACGGATTTTGATTAAATATGGCGCATCAAACGGGTTTTGTTAAGCTGCATTTTATGGTCTCTGTTCTGTCGTTTTAGCGAAGAATCGATTCCCGTGTCGGTAGACACGGAAATCGATTCTTCGCAAAAACGACATAAGTCTGCCAAACTCCATGGACGACTAAATACTACAGCTCATGAAGACGCGTTTGCAGTTTGGACGTATTTAATGTTGTATCAGTTTCAGCACTGACCACCTGCTATAATCTGGTGGCATTTGTTTTGCTTGAAGAATAATTCAAGATTCTAAGACAGAAATAGAGAATAGTAGGTTAGTGCCGTGAATAAGAAAAAAAGGCTTAGGAAACGGAATGGGCGAGGCTCTGCCGAGCACATCTCGTTTCCGTGCCGCGCCAGACATGTTTTCCCATTCACGGCACTAACCTACTATTCTAGTTATCCCAATGGAAATGATTCTAAAGTGCTGTCAAAGCATGTTTTTATTGAGAATGAATGATAAAGCAACATCAGACGACAATTTTCATGCTCAGCAGTCTAATGGATAAATATAGAGGAAATTATCCATTTGGGATATAAAATAGCGGCTGTTACATAGAGGGTGTTGTTGTAGAGAGGTGGACGTTCGGGGAGGTTCGACTGTACATAACTGTTTCCTGTTGGTAGCCAATGGGATGGCAGGTGTGTGTGCGCGGGAGGTGGGTGGGTAGGGGAACCTTTCTTACTGAAGCAATGGATGACGGCAGCGGAGCAGTTGTCTTGGTTATCGGCCGTGAAATTGACGGAGCACTGGCCCACGTGATCCTCCCAGCCGTCACACCGGATGTTGGAGTACAAAATCTCGTTCAGCGACGTGGTTTCCGTGATATTTGGGCTCGTGTCTCTATTAATAGACAGCCGCCTGCGTTACTCTTGACCAGATTATCAACGTTTCTGGACATCTATTGGCAATGCAAACTTACAGTCTGAGTACAAAATTGTGGTGTGTTCTCTTCACGGTGTATTATTTGTAAGGAGTGAATTACTGGGTTTCTCTCACAGCGAAACCCGTGCAAATAATTTGCAAGAGTGTAATAAAATCATTTAGTAATGTTCATTTGATTGTCTGAGGTTGAGCTGTACAGCTCAGTATCAGAATTTCAAGCTGCATGATTTCAAGCACAACATTCAAGTATTTTTTAAATAAAGTAACTGACAAATATTGGCAGAATTAGCGCAAGGATAATGTAACACAAAAAGTACAATGCTATGTCGAATCGGGTATGAAAACTTGTTTTGGAGATTTTTGATTAATTCGGTGGTATAAATACATGTATGAGTAAAAGAATCGAGTGCCGATTGTTTCCAGTGCGATTTCGCATTGCTCGCCCTTCAAAAGACAAAACTTAGAGAAAGGCGAAATCGCGAAAACACATCATTTTGTTTCGTTCGAGAGTTCCTGTTTCCGTAAATTAGACTTTTCATGATTTCGCCTTTGAAAATAAACGCGCGTATGAGAGAATGTGTAAAGGCAAACTTTGATAAAAGTGTATAGCTGTATGCATAATTGCACGACAATGTAGGAAGAATGTTCGTGTCTAGGGTAATGACTTTTATGAAAATATATCCATTGTTTTCAGTGAATATAATTCGCTCGAAATACAACATTTATAGCTTATTTGATTTGTATGTGGATATATGCGCGAGCTCCGCAGCGTGCGATATTGCGCGACTTTAGGAGCGCAATATCGTTGCGCGGCGGAACGAGTGGCATATATCCACATACAAATCAAATGACCTTATTAGTAGATACGTAACTCACTCGATGCGCCGCAAAATTACTACACAAATATAATCAAAATAAACAAATTAGTGGTGATTTAGAAGGAACTTTTTTGCGATGTGAAGCGTAGTTCCAGCACTGACCAATATGAACTCACGAGAGGTCAATATGGAGAAATATTGAAGTGTTGCGTTGCATTTTGTTTCAATGGGAAACGAAAGTACGTATATAATAAGCTATAGTTCATATATTGAATTGTTAATACAATAGTTCAATATTCAATATTAAATATGTGAACTATAACTATCGTATTGCCCCGCACCTTCATGTGCACATGTCTGAATGTAGTCCCGCCCATAAACGTGCTTTGTGATACTACTACTACCTCCCATAATAGTGCTTTCGAAGTGTGATACTACTACGTGCTTTGTGATACTACTACGTTATTGACGATTTGACACCGAAACGCGCATGCACACGTCTGAACAAGATCTGCATCTCATGAATTTCGGACAACAGGCCATGCCGTCTTGTTCTGAATATAACTGTTTACTTATTGACACATTTAATGAATACATTTAATATATATTGGCGATAGAATGGCAATACGAGATAAAACGACATACATGTACTACACTGGTCACAAATCCTATAAGCCCAATTTCTCCAGTCACGGCCACAAATCACATGCTTCCATTGGTCTATTATCAATAAACAACTAGAAATGGACGCTTGTCGACAAGCGCATGTGTACCCCCCTCCCCAGATACACAAGTAGTTTGAAAAAAGGGTGTTCGAGTTATGCTCCGGAGACAAAATCGGTGACGGAAAAAACAAAGGGAGATAACTAAAAAATTAGTGATGCAAGAGTTGTCATTCTTGCGTGACACACCTTTAGGGTTGTGGTCTATGCATGTGTGAAGTTTCATGAAAATATTCCAAAGGGTGTTCGAGTTATGCTCCAGAAACGAAATCAGTGCACAAAACAACAAAGGGAGATAACTATGAAATTAACGACGCAAGAATTGTCATTCTTACGTGCGACACACCTTTGGGTCGTCTTCTATGCATGTGTGAAGTTTAATAAACTAGAAAATGTGTTCATAGAACACGGATGTCCCACATATCGCTTTGATAATAAATGAGGCCAAATTGCAAGTCAAAATTTTCTGTTACCTGAGCGTTAAAGTTTTTGAAGCACCAAGTATGTGACCTTGACTCTGGGCTTGGCGGGGGCAGGACAAACGTGGATTTGGCACAGGGCGGTAGAGGACCATTAGAGCAATGCGTATATGAAATATGAAGCTGATCCGTGAAAGAAAACAAAAATTATAAGATATTTACCCGAGCGTTAAAGTTTTTGAAGCACTAAGTATGTGACCTTGACCCAGGGCTTGGCGGGGGCAGGACGAACGTGGATTTGGCACAGGGCGGTAGAGGACCATTAGAGCAATGTGTATATGAAATATGAAGCTGATCCGTGAAGGAGAACAGAAATTATAAGATATTAACCCGAGCGTTAAAGTTTTTGAAGCACCAAGTATGTGACCTTGACCCTGGGCTTGGCGGGGGCAGGACGAACGTGGATTTGGCACAGGGCGGTAGTGAACCAACAGAGCAACGGACGGACGGACGGACGGACGGACGGACGGACGGACGGACGACGGACGGACGGACGGACGGACGGACGGACGGACGGACGGACGGACGGACGGACGGACGGACGGACGGACGGACGGACGGACGGACGGACGGACGGACGGACGGACGGACGGACGGACGGACGGACGGACGGACGGACGGACGGACACTAAATGCCCCCTCCACTATCGTGGTGGGGCATAAAAATATTCCAAAGGGTGTTCGAGTTATGCTCTGGATACAAAATCAGAGTACGAAACAACAAAGAGAGATAAGTAAACAAGAATTCAGCGGAATCAGATGCCTCGCCTTGTCCCGCCTTGACCTCGAGCCTGGGCCCGAAAGCAATTTTCATTGGCCCGAAAATATTATACAATTATTAACTAGTGAGCCATAGAATATCAGATTATATTCTATGGCTCACTAGTCAATAATTGTTTTATTATATGATAATAGTCTGTATATAGCAATTACGACCTTATGCTACTAGACAAAAATTGAAAAAAGAATTTGAAAAAAAAAAATGAAAAAAAAATGGAAAAAAAAGAAAAATTTAAAAAATTAAAAATAATAATGCTGCTGGAGCCCAGAATTTTTGTTAATAGTCCTATATTTATCTACATGTATCTGCACAGGTCCACATACTGCCACAATATTGTCAACATAGTTTACGGAAATGTAATAATGTACCTGTATAAATTACCTGTAATAAGTTAGTGGTCAGTTAAAAAATTGAAAAAGAATGTAAAAAAAAAATGGAAAAAAATAAAATTAAATTAAAAAAAAATGAAGGAATAATGCTCCCTACTGGAGCCCAGAATGTTTTTTAATAGTCCTATATTTATCTACATATCATATATACACAGGTCCACATATTGCCACAATATTTTCAACACAGTTTACGGAAATGTAATATAATCATTTACATGTATAAATTACCTGTAAGTGGTCAGTGGTCAGTTGCACATGCTAGCACATGCACAGGTGAATAGTCTGTATATAGCATTTACGACCTTATGCTACTAGACAAAAATTGAAAAATAATTTGAAAAAAAAATGAAAAAAAAAATGGAAAAAAAAAAGTTTAAAAATAATAATGCTTGCTACTGGAGCCCAGAATTTTTTTTTAATAGTCCTATATTTATCTACATATATCTGCACAGGTCCACATAATGCCACAATATTTTCAACAAAGTATCCAATGTAGTAATTTACCTGTATAAATTACCTGTGGTCAACAGTGGTCAAGCACTGGACATCTGCACATGCTAGCCCATGCTAGCACATGGTTCTCCCAGTCTCTATTGTTCTCTCTACAGGTAAGGTGTACAGAGCACACGAGAAAAGGTGTACATAGCAGACGAGAAAACGGGTCTTCATGCATTATTGTCCAGTTTGTAGAGTGCGCAAAAAATAAAGGGAGATAACTCAAAGATTAGCTATGCAAGAGTTGTCATTCTTGTGCGCGACACACCTTCGGGTCGTGGTCGCGGACGCGGACGCGGACGCGGACGCGGACGCGGACGCGGACGCGGCCGCTGTCAAATCCATAGTATCCCCCGACGGAGTCCTAGGGATACAATAACCAAGACAGTCCAAACCTGTATCCGGCCATGGAGCAAATCACCCGGGCTGCGGCTGTGTCGACACCGGACGCACAGACGGAATAAGATGTTGAAGTGTTCAGCAGGTGGAACTCTACTTCACCGCGCAACGTGTGAGCGTTCCCAATTGTGCCTGACAAGCCCGCTGTAATGTATGGGACGCTGTTCAGATTTTATTCTGTATTTATTGATATCAATATTCGATTTATTGATATCATTAATTAGATTTATTGATATGAATACTTAGATTAGTAAATATATAGAGAATAGTAGGTTAATGCCGTGAATGGGAAAAATATCTGGCAAGGCTTAGGAAACGGGATGTATCAATAATTAGATTTGCTTTATAAGTACTTCAACATTTTATATAAATTAATACATAGAGGATATTTGTGTTGTTTTCAGTGTAAGATCGAATTATTTTTCATCGAGTGAACACCAACCGTAGTAATTGACATTTGGTGTTCATGAGAGGTTCTGTTTATTTTATGACTATATAACAGTATTTACGCACTTTGCTGATTTAATATTTACATTAGCACCAGCATCGTACCTCTAGGACTTCCCTAGGAAACATTTTGGAGGCCTCATTTCTCAACATGACCAATTTACTAAAATCACTTGTTTCATAAAATAAAAAATCCGCATATTATAATTTATTATAATGATATTCCTCTCATAATATTTACATATAATTGTCAAATGATAAAATACATTTTATACAAATAATTAAACAATCCAATAATACGATTAACACTACTACACTTTATATTTAATAAATTTGACATTTTGAAGCCACGCCCACATGGTGCAATAATTTCTTCAAATATGAAAAAATGGCCGTCACTGATATTTATTGAAAGTGTCAATCTGAATTTAAAATAACTGCTAAACGAGAATAACACAATTTATCAACAGGAATATATCACTATCACTGGACTGCACCGAAGTTGACCGTTTTTAGGCAATTCAAGAAGCTGACCAGAATGTCCACTGTCACGAGGGCTGAATTAAACAGGTTGTCATTGTTTGATCTTGCTAACGGCTGTTGATACAGACAATGGTTGACAGTTGCCGCAAGATTAAGCAGTATTCACCTGATACGTCATTTTCAATGGAGGCTCGAATAGTCATGTTGCAGACCAAGAACAGAACATTTATTAATAATAGACTAGACAGCATCAGAACAGGTAAATATTTTAAATATGAGCCCGGCTCTGGAATTGTCTTCCTTGTCGCCATGACATTTTCACCGATTTTTAACACGTAGTTCGGCATATTTTTTACACATCAAAACCGTATTTTCACAGTTGAAATGCCGTATTCCCACAGTTTCAAACAGAGTATTTATTGACATCAATAAATACACTTAAACGCGCGATTTTCCTACTAGCAGTATTCAGCATTTATGATATCAATACTTGGATTTATTCATATTAACAAGAGATCCGCGGAGCAAGATGTCCCGCCTGGCGAATTTGATAGTACATAAGGAGCTTGTAATAACCTTAGGGTTAGTGAGCACCATGGATTTTCTGTAGAATGATACAGGATGATGTTACAAATGCACCTATGAAATAGTAAAGCATTCCATCAATGGAAACAGAAGTTATTGCAGATTAATCCCAATGTTAATTTTTGTGATGGACAGACGGACGAACAGACAACTTTTGCATCCATATATCCTCTTTTCGCTACGCGAGGGGATAATAAACTGAAACCAAAACACTTATTTTCCAACAAACACAGCTAAACACAAACAAGAATGCCACCAACGACATGTATCTCCTTGCACCGTTACAATAAATTAACCCAAGCGTTATGTTTTCAAAACTGAGCATTTTCTAAGCCCGTGACCTTGACATTGGGGTTAGCGGGCACCATGTGCTTTCTGTAGAATCATGCCGGATGTTACTATAGTTTACACCTAAGAAGTATTAAAGCAGTCCATCAAGGGAAACAGAAGTTATAATAAATTAAACCGAGCGTTAAGTTTTCCAAACCGGAATTTGTATATGCCCGTGACCTTGACCTTTGCGGTTAGCGGGCACCATGGGCTTCTGTAGAATGATGCGGGATGTTGTTTCAAATGCATGTATGGCATATTAAAGCATTCCATTGAGGAAAACAGAAGTTACAACGAATTAACATGAGCGTTAAGTTTTAGAAACGTAGCCAAATGTAAAAACTTAACGTTTAATGCATGTGAAAAGTAGGTCAATGAACCATGAAAACTAGGTCCAGGTCACATGGGCTCCCCCTGTATGAGATGGTTACACCATTGTGTGGATGTATACCAAGTTTGGAGGTCGTATGACTTATATTTTTCCGGAAACTGAGCTAAATGCAAACACTTAACACGGTCACAGTCACATGGGCTCCCTCTGTGTGAAATGGTTACACCACAGTGTTGATGTATACCGAAGCATTTCATCAAGGGAATTTGGGAAACCGAAGTTGTAACCTTGACCTTTGGGGTTAGCGGGCACCATGGGCTTTCTGTATAATGATGTTGCTACAAATTAATGTATGGACTATTAAAGCATTCCATTGAGGGAAACAGAAGTTACTATGAATTAACCTGGGCGTTAAGTTTTAGAAACAGAGCTAAACGTAAAAACTTAACGTTGAATGCATGTGAAAAGTAGGCCAAGGTCACATGGGCTCCCGCTGTGTGAGATGGTTACACCACAGTGTTGATGTTTACAATATTTGGAGGTTGTAGGACTTATAGTTTTCTGGAAACTGAGCTAAACACAAAAACTTAACGTGAAATGTTGACGCCGCCGCCGACGCCGACGGAAAAGCTATGCTTATGTCCCGCTTCTGCTAAAGCAGGCGGGACAAACATCGAATTATTGCTATAAATAAATAACATTCTTGATGTCAATAAATACACTTTTTGTGTGGTTAACTATTTATTCATTATTTATTGATATTAACTCGTGCCCTATAAATATGACGATTTCGGTGTAATATTATTAGCAGATCAGGATAAAGGATAATGAAATGCGATCAAAGAGCCCAGGTAAACCAAAATGAAACGATATTCTGCATTTGCTCTGAACAGTTCGTCATCTTTCGACGTCATTTACAGAAAATATCACAGTTTCTGTAAATATATTTCATAAAACAGCACACATCTTCGTAGGAACAAAACCATATGGCTTGTCTCATATCAAACAGTTGAGCGTAAAGACTTAAACTAATAAATAAAAGTACTGAAAGTACTGAAATATGTTATCTCCACAAAAACTGATCACTTGCGAAAGTAGCCGAGACTGAAAGTTGCATAGTTTCTCAATCATCATCCAAATATACTGTGATGGTTCAAACCCATTCCCATCCATACCTTTTCTCTAGAATAAATTACTGTTTGAACTCCCAGAAAAAATTGTACGAAATTGGCGGCTAACTGGTCACTGCTACCTAACTGTGTTGAAGTAAAGATAATAGCTGCTGTATTCATACGCACAAAATGTCTTAATTCGTATTTTCCAGAATTTAACTGATAGACTGAGCCCAACACTGGGAAAACTATGGAGAATAGTATATGTAGAGTTTTAGATACACAGCAAGACAAACCAAAACTGCATAAGATATGCACAGGGTACTATTTTTTTGGTCGTACTCGCCGTTTAGGCGTAGCACGACAACATGGCTGCCCCCATAGAAATTTGCGCGACACAATGTGCTATCTCAAGGGAGATAACATACACATGCCGTGTTGTTTATTCAAGGTCAGTAAAGAATCGCAGTCAATGGCTAAATAGTACAAAGAAACAACAGTAGTATGTGTCCCTGTTTGGTGCCAATTTGCATGAAATAAAATTGGCGTAGCTAACTTGGAGTGTGATAACAGTCAAATTTGGCACACCGGCTGCGCTAATCTTGTCAATAGGTATGAATTGTTTTCTTTCAAAATGCTTCACTAGTGTGCTTTGCATCGAGCAGATTGATTGGCTATGCCACAGCTCAGGCTCAGACAATCAAACTGCTTGATAGCGATATCAGACTGTCAATAGTTGTTTCGAATTGTTTACATCGGGGCAAGATAACACGCAGGCGGTTGTGTTTTTGCATGAAAATAAAAGTAGGCGCGGCTAATGTACATAGTGATATATTTGAACACTGGCTGATAAACGGAATTGCAACATTTGCAACATTTGCCAGAAAGGTCGTCTTGCAAGTACGATTACAATACAATCATGTTGCCGATGACAGCACGACCAATTCAGTCACTAAACAGGGGACCGATTATGAATGGTCAAACGAGTATAATACCATGATGCCGGACACGTGACCATGTATTATATGGTTAAGGCTAATAACTTGTCGACACGCCATGCATATACACCCAAACTGATTATTCTATAAAAATTATTTCGTCTTTTCTCATTCGCACAATAATAATGTTCGGAAACTGTGGGCATTGCTCATCAATGTAATATGAAGTTTTAAATGCGCAGTTTCTTTTATGTCACAGGTCAGTGTCTTCCATGTGGTTGTATAAGCGAATGATCGTTAAATATGATGAGATCACCGTTGTATCCTATACTGACCTGAACAGTCAATACCGACAGCTTCGTCCGTTCGTCCTATGCAGCTATTGTTGTAAGTTCTGACTCTACACTGTCCAATATTAGTTTCGTTTCCATGGCAATCAAGCGAACGTAGCAAAGTTGACGTTAAACCTCTGGGCACCCGATATGACGTTGCATTGGTATTCCTGAAATTGACATAGTACTGGGTTTCGACGTGTCCATCATGCATTTCGTTATAAACATTACAAGCGTCTAGAAGACAATGAGCGTATAGGGTCGTAACCAGACGTAAAAAACAGACAAGCGAACAAAGTCCCGATATGGGGCTCAGGAAGCATTCTCCCGCCACCACCCCGGGGATTTGTTTAATTAATAGCAACAAAAATCGGCAAAATGACAGACGAGGAAACCGCCTCGTCTGCTTCTTCCTTGTTACGCTACTGGGTGCCGTTTCACTAAACTTCGTACGACCAAAATGTTCGGAAGTGCAACATTAGGATAGTCTGGCAATTTTAATTGATGTATTTACATTTATTGAACATAGGCTGCATCATATGCTCAACAAATGTAAATCCAATAATTGGTTGCCAGAAAACAGTTTGCACTTACGAACATTTAAATAGTCGTACAAAGTTCATGATATATAACAACAAAATCAGTCACTACCGCCTGCACTAATCAAGCCAATATAGACAATGTTCAATCATTTAAATATACTTGAATACGTCCTTGAAATAATAGTGCTTATATATAGACAATGTCTTCAATCAGTTAAATATACTTGAATATGTCCTTGAACTAATAGTTCTTGGTTGTTGGTTGCCAGTTGAGGTTGCGAATAGATGCGTTGCTAAAACAGAAATGTTGATACGCTGGGCCAGATTAACGTAGGCGGTGATGGTAGAAGTATATCGAATGACTCAGTGAGATACAAAACATAGTGAAGTGTCTTGTACATAATATCATCAATGCGACATTAATGATATTGTGTACAAGACACTTCACTATTTGTAAGGTTTGTATATTATTAGTACATGTATGTCTTTATCCCAGGATTTGTGACAGACTCTGTGTCAATAAATCATAGCAGTTCATTGAAGGACTCGGTGTAATAGAACGCGGCGACTTACATATAGTGAAATGTATTGTACACAATATCATCAATGTCCCTAACCCACGATGTGTGGTAAGATTGTCGGCAGTTAATGATAACAGTTTCACTCGTTGTATTACATAATTATCAAAAAGCTAAGTGTCTTCACCAATAGTTTAAATGTCTACACATAATTATAGTAGTTTCTCGAAGGACTCGGTGCGATACAAAACTTACAAGTAGTGCACATAATCAATTTCCCTATCCAACGATTTGTGGCAGAATCGGTGTCAATTAATTATGGCCGTTGCTCGGCGTAATACAACACAGCGACTTAGGCCATATATACATATACACTTAATGTACTGAGTATCACCTGAATTCTGGAGGAAAAATTGGGTGGGTGGGACGCATTTAATTATTAATTATTTTTATGTCATCAATTATGTTATGATTTTTCTTCAAATATATAAACAAATAATCTTGACTTATAATCTAGGTGTGGGTGGGGATGATTTTCAGTAAATTAAGTTTATATGACCTTACATATAGTGAAGTGTCTTGCACACAATGTCATCAATATCCATATCCCAGGAGGTGTGACAAAATCCGTGCCAATTTCCATTGGATTTCACCTCCAGTCGACCTTTCCACGGGCCCGGACCATCCACGAGTCGTATGTCCCCGTCCCCTATTTCGAAAACAGAATCACGGATCATACAAACAATTTATACATTCATTTGTTTATACCACGCATAGAGGTATTCAGCAAGACCAATGTCCATGTAATATACCAATGTCTTGCTGAATACCTCTATGCGTGGTATGAACAAATGAACAAAAGTCACTCACCCAAATTGTTTGTATTTGATGAAATTCCATCGAATTTTCGGATGTTAAAGCGAAAAAACAATTTTCTTATGGAAATTTAACATAGGCCAACAAGGAGCTGGGGAGTGGGATGCGGCTCAAAAAACGAACATTTTGGAGTCCGAAACCTGGCTAGATAGCGTGGAAATGATGTAACTAAGACAATAAAAGATACATTTTGAGAATCTGTCCACAAATTCCAAAAAAATATTTAAAAAAAATCCATTTTAGCCCCCTTGTTAGAAAAATTGCATTTTTCCTATAACATCAATATTTGATTAATTTAATCAAATAAAACAATGGGGAGGGTGGTTTGTTTGTTATTGATGAAAAGTTACTTACATTTAAAGATTTTCTAAATATAATGTGTTTATTAGCCAAACGTTCATCCGCAGAAAAACGTGGAACAGACAGTACTCACGAACACATGGGGTGTATATAACTACACGTTTTCCATCTTATATGCAATAGCTTGCACTATATTGCTACAGCACAGTCAATGGTAAAAGTGTGCGGAATAATATTTCCATTTAACTCATTATATTTGAGCAATAATCTGCCGGGCGATGACGTTCATACCTCCTACCTTGTTATTGAGAGACAATTATACAATACGAGAACAATATTATATCATAACCTCACCTCATAAAGTGTGTACTACCAACATTCCTAGGTCACTATCCACGAAGTTTGTTTGTTTGTTGGTGTTTAACGGCCTATCAACAGCTAAGGTCATTTAAGGCCAAGCCAACGGGTCCGATCTCGCATTTAACCAGCTTAACAAAGAACGTGTCAACGCCGCAAAATTGGAAATAGAGCATAGTCATAACGCTTTTGTATTAATGCAATGTAATTAGAGTTATGTACACAGAACTAATTTACAGCACGTTTGTCCGTCCGTAGAAACCACGTTGATGCGCATAGTCGTCGGGTTGAAATAGCCTTTGTATTGCAATTTGTGTCTGTGATTGGAGAACTGGGGGTATACCCGGATCAGCCTGCGTATCCACGCAGTTTGGTCATAGTCTTCGGGTTGACATTATAGGAATGAATGGCCTTTTTGTGGAATTTATCGGGGTATAAACTTGGAAAAGTCGCGGGAATATTGGACGAAGGCCGGAAGGCCTCGTCCAGTATTCCCGCGACTTTTCGGTAATATTGGACGAAGGCCGGAAGGCCTCGTCCAGTATTCCCGCGACTTTTCCAAGTTTATATCCCCGATAAATTCCACAAAAAGCCATTCATTCCTTATAATTCCAGCATTTGAAATACATTCATCAAGAAAATGTGTTTATTTTGACAGACGGCAGCCATTTGTTTACATTGACAGCACTGACAGCGCACCTGTAGAAAGTGGTTCGGCGTGGGAGTTTACTGGAATATAAATTTTGGACAGAGACTTGCTACGGGCCAATCAAATGTTAGGGAATAGTGTAAATATTTTTGTGCTGGAATTATTTCCCCTGTATTGCAATTTGCGTATGTGACTGGAGCAATGTGGCTTATAGGTTATGTGACCTGCGTATACCCTGATCAGCCCGATTATCCAGAAAAATGGGGTTTATGGGTTTTTGCGACCAGTGTAGATCTAGATCAGCCTGTGCATCCGCATATGCTGATCAGGACCTGTACTGTTTACCATTCCATCATTGAAACAACCGACATGCTTGAACATGCAACGAACAATGTATGTGGTTATCAGGCTATTTCATCAGGAGCTACACAGGTCACAAATCCCATACATCCACTGAGTAGAATGTTTAAGTTATAACTATCAGCCATTGAAATAAACATTGAAAGTCTCCCAAGTAGTAAAATGTATACGGGTCTTTAGGCCAGGGCTAGGACTACTATACTGGGTACATATCCCATAAGCCCCATTTCTCCAGTCACAGCCACATTGGATCAAGAGCTACACTGGTCACACATCCCATAAGCCCCATTTCTCCAGTCACAGCCACATTGGATCAAGAGCTACACTGGTCACACATCCCATAAGCCCCATTTCTCCAGTCACAGCCACATTGGATCAAGAGCTACACTGGTCACACATCCCATAACCCCCATTTCTCCAGTCACAGCCACATTGGATCAAGAGCTACACTGGTCACACATCCCATAAGCCCCATTTTTCCAGTAACAGCCACATTTGACCAACATGTACACTGGTAACAAATCCCATAAGCCCCATTTCTCCAGTCACTGCCACATTGGATCACGAGGTACACCTACATGTATCTGTGGCTACGACTGGATAGCTGGGGCTTATCCGTTTTGCGATCAGTGTAGATCCAGATCAGCCTGTGCATCCGCACAGTCTGATCAGGAACTGCACTGTTCGCCATTCCATCAATAAAACACCCGCCATGCTTCCAATACGGAATATAGATTGTTATCAGGCTACAGGAGTGTGCTATTAATTTGATTAGTAGCTACACTGATCACAAATTCCATAAGCCCCACCAGCCACATTTATGGAAACGACTCTCACCTATATCTGTCTGCATACATGTTATTCCCAGTTCATGAGTTTGATTCTGTGGACACGTGTTTACCCTCCATGTATTCGCCATCGGACACATCAATAGTAAACCCTCGTCTCCTTGGCAAAGTGGTCTGACGTCATAGGATGTACCGCTGCTTTGCCTCGGAAACGTTCCGAGGTGTATTATTGGAACTGCGGTCCTGAAAAAGAAATACGATTCTGAGGGACCCGTTTCACTAAACTTCGTGAGATAAAAAGGTTCGTACGAACAGTTCCATTAATTAACTTACCAAATTACTGTGATTTTTTAATATTACATTCTTTCCACCTACATCATATAGAGATCATCAAGTTTGAACCAATGAACATCAAATTTCGCCAAAACCGTCAGTAATAGCAATGTTGCTCTTATTTTAATGTTGCATCATGGGGCATTTATTTCATCATGGGGCAGTTTTTCACAAAATTTCGTAAGACTAAGAAATTCGTAAGTGCAAAAATTGAATTTTAGAATAACATTTACACCGAAATGTTGTAAAATTATAAAGTGTGTTCCCATATAATGATGTGGAAATGATGTCAAAAATGGTAGCATTTGTGACGTTTGTCGCGTTAAAAGTACATGCCCCCTCAGTAGGCACAACATGTTCTTTACATCATAGACATCATCTAAGACCTTTTATAAAGAAACATTCATTCACCATTACCCCACGTATTGCTTGGTATTATTATACATTTTATATCATACACAAATTTCCACACTGATATTAGGGGCGATAACCGTGTTTCCTTAAAATGTTAAATGACATTACTATTTATCTCTGTAGTTATTTTTTGATGTGCAATGATCGTACTTTATAATCTGTGGAAAATATTATTTTTTTCAGGTGACGCATTTAATTAGCATAAATAATGAAAATATATTATGTATCATTTGCAGATGAATATAGCCTGATACCACCGCGAGTCACTATCACTAAAATACATATTAAATGATTACATCGGGATAGCAGGCACTCGTATAACTTTTTAGAACTGGTTAAATAGTGACACAGTTAAACACTTATTTACTTCCTATAAAGAACATGTTGGGCCTACTGAGTGACCATGTACCTTTAATGTGATAAACCAAATGATTTACCTTGAACAATGTTATCATAAGAAGTGAGACGGTTCAACATGGTTCATGGTTCGCGGACCTTACATTTATCCAGTTTGTCAGAAAAGGAAGTTAAACTTTTCCATGCCCTTTTATTCTTATCTGTCTGGCATATGCAGATAGACGGACGGACGGACCTACTACTACTGGCTCAGCTTACTTAACAATGTAGTGGCCACTTGTCCGAAGAATATATGGGCCACTTTAAAAACGTTAATTATTTCCAGCTGTGTATTTGGATGATAAATGATGCTGTTTGAACATGAAAGAGGATGGTTATGATGATGATATGAACGTGCCTAACCAATGACAGACATACAGACAAGCAGACAGGCAGGCAGTACCTACCAGAATCCGAGTTGTTTGCACACGACCCGTGCGTCAGACACATTCCATCCCGTGCCGCAGAACGAGCGCCACGCGCCTTGATCATACACCTCCAAAACTCCTTCGTTGTTGGCGTTGCCTACAACAATATGATAATTTGACTGGTTGAAGAAATTGGGATTATGGGTTTTGCATCCGCACAGTCTGATCATGATCTGCACTGTTCTCAATTAAATCAATGCAGCGCATGTTATGTTTCTGTATAAGAAGATATAGAAGCAATATAGAGCGTTATCACACTACTGGGGCCCGTTTCACTAAGCTTCGTACGACTAAGAGGTTCGTAAGTGCAAATTCAGGATCATCTGGAAATTTAAATTGATGGATTTACATGTATTGAGCATAGGCTGCATATGCAGCCTATGTTCAATAAATGTAAATCCAATAATTGTTTACAAGAAAATATTGCTAATGTGAAATTTACAGACTATCATAATTTTGCACTTACGAACATTTTAGTCGTAAGAAGTTTAGTACAGTCTACAGCGTAAAGGTTCGTACATGATTATTTAATATGAAGTTTATTAAACGCGTTATTTGATGGACTCCACGCAAACATTAAACACACAAAATGTATAGCAAAGTTTCCTATGAAATCAGCCAACGAGTTAAATATCAAATTAAATCAACTCAAATGTTACATTATATTTGTTGCATAAGCACAGCATTATACTTTGTAGATGTACTAATTACCTAACATGTTTTTTTGTAGCGGCCTCAAGTACATCTGTAGTTAACCTCACTCCAACAGTCACCTCTACTGTCTGTTTCACGAAAACTGCCCAAATATTACGGCTATATAAACAATTCAAAAACAATATTTTTTTCGATAATATTAAATTAAAGGAAAATTTAAGAAAGAACCTTCTTGTTATTTCGTAAAATTTGGTCAAACATTGATTTTATTGCGAAAATGTTTTTCCCCATGTTAAATCCCGATAGACATCTTCACACAGTGAATATGTCTATGGGGATTTAATATGGGATTTCTTTTTAGAATTTCATAAATACTGGACCGATTTTCAAAATTTAGTTTTGTTTTCTTATATCATTTCCAAGCTATCTAGCCAGGTTTCAGAGTCAATATCCAAACTATTTACTTTTTTGAATCCTCCCACAGCTCCTCCACATCCTTTTCCCCCCATGTTAAATTCCTATAGATAAATACATTTTTGGTAATAAAATAAATATTTGACCAAATTTCATGAATTAAAAAGAAGGCTCATTTTTAAATTTTGATAAAATTTAATATTATCAAAAAAAATATTATTTTTGCATTGTTTATATGGCCGTAAGATTTGGGCACGTATCGTGAAACAGACAGTAGTTCCTTAACATAGAATCCTTAACAATCCCCTATGTGAACAATAACTTACTGTGATTATACACTATGTCCGTATAACCATGTGTACCAATAACCTCCGAGAGGAATCGCAAATGATGCATTACATTTAAATAGTCACTCATTTATTTCTTTCAAGATATCATTATTTTAAATTCGCAGTCTTTCCTGGTAGCCGTGTGTTGTTGTTAGCAAGTTCTGACGAGTTCTTACCTCCAGTCAAGCGTAATTCTTGTTGAACTGAAACAAAAATGTGAAGATAATTTCAGACTTCATTAACATACCAATTTCTCAGACAATATACACAATAATTCCGCGCTTGCCGAGGCATTCGACCGTAACATGATCATGGGCATGTTCTAAAGTAAGCATGATAAAAACCGTCAGAGAAGTGCGTGTTTAAAATACGAAAAATGTCAAGGTTGAAGTAAGTGTTTCCACAACCAAGTGAAGGTCTAAATGGTCAATGTCATGTTAATGCCGGCATGAGTGTGTTCCAAATGCTTACATGTATCATGTGCCCAAATATTGAAGCAACCCATCAAGTAATACTAATGTTATACGATGAAGAAACTTATACAAACGCAAAAAGTGGCTAAGCGCTTCCGCAAAAATGTGAGGTCAAACGGTCAAGGTCATATTGATGGCGGCATGAGTGTGTTCCAAATGCTCACATATAGCAAGTGTCCAAATTGTAAAGCAATCGGTCAAGTAATACTAAAGTTATACCATGATGACGAAGCTTGTACAAACGTTTTCACTCAAAAAAATAGCTAAGTGTTTCAACAAATATAAAGGTGAAAAAGGTCAAGGTCATATTAATGGCGGCATGAGTGTGTTCCAAATGCTGACATGTATCAAGTTTCCAACTATTGTAGCAATCCGTAAAGTAGTATTAAAGTTATACCACGATGAAGGAGCTTGTACAAACGTTTTTGACGCAAAAAAATGGCTAAGTGTTTCCGCAATAATATGAAGGTAAAAAGGGTCAAGGTCATGTTAATGGCAGCATGTGTGTGTTCCTACTCATATGTATCAAGTGTCCAACTATTGAAGTAATCCGTCCAGTAATATTAAAGTTACACCACGATGATGAAACTTGTACAAACTTTTTGACATTTCGGACGACGATGACGGAAAAAGCGGCGTCTATAGTCGCGACTTCTGCTAAAGCAGGCGCGACAAAAACGGAAATATGATAACGATATAATGAACGTGAATGGGCTTAACGTTGCCTGATAAACTTGACATCAAAACACACTAGCCTGGTATTCTCTATTGCACGTATAGAGAGTAAGAAATGTAAGAAATGTCAAAAATAATCAGGCTCCGTTCGGAAACTGCGGGAATTCCTCGGCGAGCCTCGGGATTCCTACGCGTTTCCTAGCCTCACATGACAAACTTTATATCATAAGACATTTTGCGATCACGAACAGACATACTCTGCGGAGGAATGTGAACCATATTGCAATTAAATAGAACAAACTTTTATTTGTGTCCGTTTCAGAGGGGTTCGACTGTATTTTCTTTATTGTATAAGATCTTCGTCTCCGATTGTTTTAATGTAAAGGTACATGCCCATTCAAACTGTTCATTACATCAGAGGCATCATCTGAGACATGTTCTGGCAAAATGAATATGTATTATAGGAATGAATGGCCTTTTTGTGGAATTTATCGGGGTATAAACTTGGAAAAGTCGCGGGAATACTGGACGAAGGCCGGAAGGCTTCCTTATAATTCAAGCATTTTAAATAAATTAATTAAGAAAATGTGTTTATTTTCTGTTTTCTTAAGAATTATTTTAACTGCGCCTGACGGTTACGGAAAGTAGTTCGGCGTTGGAGTTTACTGGGATATAAATTTTGAACAGAGACTTGCTACGGACCAATCAAATGTTAGGGAATTGTGTAAATATTTTTGTGCTGGAATTATTCACCATTACTCCACGTATTGATTGTCATAATTATACATTTCATATCAGATGCAAATTTCCACAGTGATATCAGGGGCGATAACCGTGATTCCTTAACATTTTAACGGACATTACTATTTATTTTCTGTATTTATTTTTTAATGTGCTTTATAATCAGTCGAAAATAATATTTCATGGCGTGTCTCATATACATATATATCTCATGTTTGATTTAACACATTTTTGCAGGGTCGGTCAAGTGGCAAATTGATGATGTTTTTATCTGTCAATGACGATATAAAGCCCTGCCGCGGCGATATCTGAGAGCCGAAGTACCTTTTTTATCCCGTCAACACAGTGCGTATGTGCCGTGAAACACGGTGCCGTGAAACGTTTTTGATATCCTGTCAATACGACATAATCACTGCGTATGAATATGTGCGGTGACCGGGGTTATTTTATTTTGCATTTTAAAGCCATTTGTAGGTGTTGACGGGATAAATAGAATAGTAGGTTAGTGCCGCGAATGGGAAAAATATCTGGCGCGGCACGGAAACTGGATGTGCTCGGCAGAGCCTCCGCCCATCCCGTTTCCTAGGCCTTGCTAGATATTTTTTCCTATTCACGGCACTAACCTACTATTCTCTATATCATAGGTTCTTGCAGAACGTTTCATATTTCGGTGTTTTATGAGTTATTTCGGTATCTCTGGTTGTCATCTATCGCCGCTAATAACGTCTGTTCACGATCGCAAACCACATATACCCTTTTTTCGCATACTTTGAGGGAGTGATCATTTATTTTCCCCGAAATGCATTATGTCATATCGAACTAACGACTGCATATATTTGATGATTGAAAGTATGCAGAATCATTATACTGAATTTATTACATTATCACAGCCAAAATGGCTGTGCTAATGTAATACATTCAGTATAATAACAAATAATAAATTTATCCTAAAATTGAAAATTTCTCCCGCAATGTATACTTTGCTAGATAAGTATACTTTGCAATGTTGGTGAAATAGGCTACTGATATCTTACAATCACACGAAACGCCGACGTCACGACTGTGATCGCAGTTTACGCCACCAGTGACGTCAGCAGGACAGGTCATGATGTCAGACTCTGTGCCGTTACAATGAACGCTGGCCAGCCATACTGGACCATCCCCGTAACCGAAGTAATGACCGAATACTGCATGCCCTCTGACGTCACTGAAAGTGGAATAAAACAACATTTTAATTTATTTATCCCTTACACTGCTGAACTAAATTTTGTCGTCTGCTCTTTGTTTTCTATTTTCCGTTTTACTCATTAAAACATGTTTTGACAGCATTTTAGAATCATGTCCAATGGAAATGATTATACAGTGCAGTTGAACGATGTTTTTATTGATTCAAAAGGCAAAATATAAAGCAACAGTAAAGTGTCCAGCATGTTAGGATTAAAGATGCTTGAACATTCAGAGTATATCTAAAAATTTTTTAATAAATACATATAAACAATAAAGCTAATCCTTATCTGTAATACTATACTATATTTCTCGCCAGAATTGTGTTGTAATAGGTGTAATATAAGTATTATGAAACCGAAAGTAGACAGCTGGAAAATCACAATTTCTGCAATATAAATCACGTGATCGGGATATTCCCTCTTACGCAAAGAGTCAAGGTCGACCAGAAGAAGCTCGTTCAACAAAGAACATAATTTGATCTGTTCGCCATCTTTGGTTCAATCGCGCATGCTCAAATTATCAACATAAATATCACGTGACACGCGATTCAGAAAAGCGCGACATTCAAGAAACCTTGAATGGACTACATGTACGTAGCCCGTTGGTGCAACGCCACAGGAAAAATGATATAAGACCATATTTCTGGCTGGTATTAATATTCATAATCATAGACAATAAGCATATTTAACAAACGAAGGCAATTACACATTTCCGTTATAGTATTATTTGCAGGTCAATGCCCTTAAATGACAGACCAGAAAACCGCATGCAAAACTGGCAAATACTTTTTCAAGGCTCAGCCAATCAAGCTGCTTGCTTTCAAGCACAATATTCAAGTATTGTGTAATGTAGAATGTTTGACAACTATTGGCGAGATTAGCGCAGGCCGTGGTGTATAGCATTTGGTTATCAGGTAACATGCCCTGTATTGACCGAATACGTACTACTCACTGATAACATATTGCTGTATCAGGCATTGACCGGATACAAATATCCACGAAGTGAGAACTAAAGCTCCATTGGTCTGATGACGTCACGTGACGTTACCGACTGACGTCAGTGTAATGGCACCATGTAAACAAGTTCGCGTTCTGTCCATAGATAACGACGGCATATGTCGTCATTTTCGAGAATAAAACGTTACCTGATAAATAGAATACCAGGCTAGTGTCTGTTGATATCAAGTTTATCAGGCTCGGCTCGGAAACGTTAGGAATTGCTTAGCAAGCCTCGGAATTCCTACACGTTTCATAGCCCTGCCTGATAAACTTGATATCACTAATACACTAACCTGGTATTCTCTATTTACCTGGCCAGTAGAGACAGTGAACTGTCTGCAAACACCAAACGTCGGCAAATAACTTGAGCTAGTTGAACGAGTTGAACACTTGAATGAAGCTTCACAACAATTAATTTACAATATCTTGTGAGTCGCTATACATACCATTTTTACCTGTCCAAGGGAGATGTAGGCACAACCAAACTTCTGCAAATAACTGTTGCCCTAGTTGTAAGCATGAATATAACTTTCTTACATTTCAGCCAATAGTTTACAGAAATCTAACGATGAATTACACCAATCGCCAGCAGTAGTTTACACCACTCTCGTGCTTACCATGGAGAAATGACATCAATAACGTCGCAATGGTATATTTCCTTCGACCAATCAAATCATCTTCTCGGACACACCCTCTGAATCGCGAGACATTCGCCTTCACTACTGCCCTCCTCCAGAAATTACAATTAATTCACAAATCATAATGACCTGCCATAACATTTGTACCTGTCCAAGGGAGATGTTGGCACCAAATGTTGGCAAATAACTGTTGCATCCCTGTAGTCCCAGCCCGAGTCACAAATGGATCCCCATTGGCCATTGTGTAGCAGCTCAACCCGCCCTTCGCCTGTATGTGCTCCGCCCACAAGACGCACGCGAGCACCCTCTACCAATGGAAATCAAAGTATATATCACGTGATTATCAATTTGCTCCACCCACTGGCACACGTGAGCATCACGTGTCAATGGAAATCAACTTGGATATCACGTGATCATCAAGTTGCATCGCCCAGTGTCGAACCCGAGCACTCTCTGCCAATGAAAAGCAATATATATATCAGGTAGTAATCAATTTACCCCGCCTACCAGGCGAACGCGAACGCGAGCACCCTCTGCCAATGAAAGGCAACATATATATCGCGTGGTAATCACTTTCCCATCTAAGCACCCTTGCCAATATACATGAATTTATACATCAGTTCATAAACTTGCCCCGCCCACAAGGTGAACGCCAGCACCATCTACCAATGCAAATCATCTTATATATATCATGTGATCATCAATTTGCTCCGCCCACCTGTCGCAGCCGAGCATCAGTTGCCCATGGAAAATCAACTTATATATATAGTGAATAACTCCTCCACATGCAACAGACCAATATCGTAGTCTAATTAAAATAATAAAACCATCAATTGCAAGCCAGTTATCTTCGGTGCAAACAAATAGTGGCGAAAAGAAACAATACTTGGAATAAGCCAACGTATGTTGTGCAGAAAACACATTTTGTTGATACGAAATCAATAAATGGAATGAAAATGGATAGTTCCAAACGCAATCGTTTTAATGCAAACCGTTCATTGTGCAATTAAACACATACGAGAAAGAGAGAACGACATTTCAGTGCAGCCTGCTCCATTGGGCTACATGAGCTATGAGAGAAAGAGAGAGAGAGAGAGAGAGAGAGAGAGAGAGAGAGAGAGAGAGAGAGAGAGAGAGAGAGTGTGAGTGGAGGAGAGAATTACAAACATGTATAGACTTACGACATTTCAGTCCAACACGCTCCATTGGGCTACATGAGCTATGAAACGTCGCGGCACACTGGCTGACGTCAATTTCATCTCCATAGCAACGCAGGTCGTCAAAGTGAACGGTGGAAGTAGTTGCAGAAAAGTAGTTGTGCTGATATATCGAATGAGCAGCATTCCTTGAACACAGAAAGCCCAATTCCAAATGAGACGCACCATGTGATTTTGTACGTACATTTAAGAACATAATTGCGATTTTTTATGAAATACATACATGTACACATATATCTACAGAAACTGTGATATCTTCTGTCAATGACGTCGTAAGATGACGAAACTTTCATATCAAGTGCTGAATATAATTCGCATTTGCTATGTATATTCCGTCAACTTTCGAGATCATTTACGGAAAATATCGTAAATTTTGTAAATATTTTTTGTTTTCATCAAATATCACACATGTTCTTAGGGACAAAATCACATGGCGTGTCTCATTAATGAGTTACATGGATTATCATGGTGTTATTGTCAGGCTCGGCTGGGCCACGCGTTTCCTAGCCTTGCATAGCCTTGCCTAATACACATGATATATACAGAACCTTATCAGGCTAAATGATTGGATTTGTTTTATTTAACGGTCTATCAACACATAATGTAATTTAAGGCCGGACCAACGGGTTCGACATGAGCGTGGTATTCGATCAGGAGCTACACTAGTCACAAATCCTATAAGCCCTGGGGGCCCGTTTCACTAAACTTCGTACGACTAAATTGTTCGTAAGTGCAAAATTATGATTGTGTGTAAATTTCACATTAACAATATTTTCTTATAAACAACTATTGGATTTACATTTATTAAGCATAGGCTGCATGCAGCCTATGCTCAATAAATGTAAATCCATCAATTGAAATTTCCAGCCGATCCTAAATTTGCACTTACGAACATTTTAGTCGTACCAATTTAGTGAAACGGCCCCCTGCATCATGAAAATTCTTTGCTGGAGTCGAAATTATGCATTAGTAACCAAACCCCTGATCTGTAATTGTAACCGTTCAAACGGGCTTATTATATTTGTGACCAGTCTAACTCCTGGTATGTGACCGTGACTGGAGACATAGCACTTTTGTTGTTGTGTTGGTAGGTCTAGCACTTTCTATGTGGTTGTTACTGGGAAAACAGGCTTACAGATCACTTACCTGCTTGTGTAACCCAACATCCTACAAATCACCGTCGCCTCACGGTAGCCGAAATTGTTGGCACATATCCCGCCCCACGCCCCGCCCAGTTCCACCTCCACCGTGCCTTCCCACGGCCCTGCACCATGCACCAGCCGGACGTCCGTAGCCTCTAAATAAAACAGACACATGGTTTTCGGACCAGTGTAGCTCCTGATCACATAGCACATTTCTGTAGCTTGATAAAAATCTGTATCACTTGTTAGAATCATGACGGGTATTTCATCAATGTAATGGCGAACAGTACAGATCCTGACCAGACTGTGCGGATGCACAGGCTGATCTAGATCTACACAGGTCATCCGCACGGTCTGTTCACGATCTGAACTGATCACAAAGCCCATAGGCCCCATTTCTCAAGCCACATATCCAACTCGCACTCCCATGGCCCTGCACCATAAGCCAGGTGCACGTCGGTTGATTCTAAATAACATAGACCCATGTATCAAATGGGGCAACAAATTATCGGCCAGTCCGGGTATCGAACCCCGACCGCCGCTCAGCATTTTATCAACATTAAATTCCCGCGGCCCTGCACCATGTACCAGACGTATGTCCATAGCCTCTGCATAAAATATATACATGTAGCAGATAGGGGGAACACAGTATATGCTTGTCTGGTCCGGGTATCGAACCCCGCCCACCCAGCATTATATCAACAATCCACTCCCACGGCCCTGCACCATGTACCCGATATATGTCCATAGCCTCTGCATTAAATATATACATGTAGCAGATAGGGGGAACAAAGTATATGCTTGTCTGGTCCGGGTATCGAACCCCACCCACCCAGAATTATATCAACACTCCACTCCCACGGCCCTGCACCATGTGTCCGACGCATGTCCGTAGCCTCTGCATAGAACATATACATGTACTGTATCAGATAATATATACAAACCCTACACAAATGTAAAAACAAATATAATGCATGCATACTAATGTTCCTTTTCATCGGTATTCTTACAAGATAATTTATTATTGTTATTTTAGATGAATATTAAGTATATATAAATGTATATGTAGAAGAAAAGAAAATATAATAGGGGTCCCGGCCGTTTTATTAGGCACCTTATTGACCAAATTCCCAAAACGTGGGCCGTTTTGACCAATTAGGGGCCGTTTTGACCAGGGTCGTTTTGAACTGCTTTCGTAGCAGAGAGGGGTACACATTATAAATATGCGTGTCTTGTCCGGGTATCGAACCCCGCCCACCCAGCATTATATCAACATTCCCTTCCCGCGGCCCTGCACCATGTACCCGATGTATGTCCGTCAGCTCTGCATATAACATATAGCAGATAGGGGGAACAAAGTATATTCTTGTCTGGTCCGGATATGGAACCCCACCCACCCAGCACTATATCATCATTCCACTGCTACGGCCCTGTACCAGACGTATGTCCGTAGCCTCTGCATAAAACGTATACATGTGCGAACCTCGAGTGAAGCACAAGTAGTTACATTGGAACCTCTCTAGGCCGAACAATCTTGCAACATCGACGTGTTCAATAATGACCGATTGCAATGTCAGATATCGCGATGTTTATCAGAGTTCATGATCGCAATGCACACGGGCATGTGTTTCTCTGCTCTGGGGACCTCCCAGTGTGTCCGGTTTATAGAGGATCCACTGTTTCTTATATTTGGTATGAACATATTGTATTACATACTAATTTACATCAGTTTTAGGTATACATATTTAAGGGTGGGACTTCAGTTCGATACGCTTAGTGAACCCAACTGTTCACTCTAGAGCATATGCACTGCGTTTACATCAGACCCGGAGCAATAAGTAGCGAATACCAGGCTACTGTCTTTTGATATCAAGTTTATCAGATAAGACTAGGAAACGCGTAGGAATTCCGAGGTTTACCTTTTCTGAGTTGAGCCTGATAAATTTGATATCAAAAGACAGTAGCCTGATATTCTATTTATCAGGTAACGTTTTATACTCGCAAATGACCACAGATGACGTCGTTGTATATGGACACAACGCGGACTTTTTTACGTTGCGTCATTACACTGACGTCATTCAGTAACGTCACGTGACATCACCCGACCAATAGAACGCCAGTTTTCACTTTGTTGTATTTATGTATTTAGTGCAACATGCTACTTACGGCATTTTATTCCAACGTCGTTTCTATGACTACACGAATTGTTGTCCCAACCGACAATATTGCAGAAACCGAGATCCACTTCGTCTCCATGACAACCGATGTTGCTAAGCCACACTGGCCCCGCCCCCTCGCCGTAATATGCATTTGTTTGGATAGATAGGGCACTGAAGAATTGGTAACACCGTTTCAAAATAAAATATAAACATGTATAGGTTTAATTATTATTATCATACTTTATAATCTGTCGAAAATATTATTTTTTCAGGTGACGCATTTAATTTGCATAAATAATTAAAAAATTTGCATATTAGTAAAATAAATATTACTAAATGATTATACATGTATAGCGGCCACTCGTAATCTTTAAAACTGATGGAATAGTGACACAATTATACACTTATTTAATTCCTATAAAGGACATTTTATACCTACTGAGTAGGCATGTACCTTTAAACATTCATCGTTTTTTTCTGTTACTGAGCATGTGCAGTGAATATAAAACGGAGAACCGCACAAAAAAACACAAAATGCATGCACGCAGTACGTACGAGGTATTGAAACCGAGCACCCGACAGAGCACGTCCGCATCTTGTCTGGTGAATCTAGAAGAACAAACACTGCCCCAGAGACCGTTATGCTGTACCTCGACACGCCCCTCCGATGGTATCGCTCCGCCCACAAGCCGTACATGAGAGTGGTCTGAAATTAAGAACTAATTGGTTATTGGTCATATGCTAGCGATGTGATGCGATATTATTGTGTGCCTCTACGACGACAACGTGGTCGTACAGGGGTGTGGCCTAAATTGTAGATATAGTTAGTTATTGGTATATTATATCTCCCTCGACACGCCCCTCCGATAACAAATCTCCGCCCACAGGTCGTACAGGCGTGTGGTCTAAACTGTAGATATAGTTAGTTATTGGTATATTGTACCTCCCTCGACACGCCCCTCTGATAATAAATCTCCGCCCACAAGTCGTACAGGGGTGTGGTCTAAAATGTAGATATAATTAGTTATTGCTCTATTTATACCTCCATCGACACGCCCATCCGATAACAAATCTCAGCCCACAGGTTGTACAGGGGTGTGGTCTGAAATGTAGAAAAATGTGGACAAAATGGAACGTGGCATTAATAGGTAAAATAACTGTACTAAAGACTTTCGCGCTACACAAATTAATATACCCGTTAACGGTACTTGACAATCCAGCAGACGAAACTATCAAACAAAGACAAACCATAATGTATATCTTTCTATGGGATGGTAGGCCAGAACAAATATCAAGAAAAATCATCATCCAGAACTACGAATACTGCGGACTAACATGATTAATATTCCGGCCTTCATAAATTCATTGAAATCATCATGGATATAACGTCTAAAATGTGCAAAAAAAAAAAAGAAAAGTAATTTGAAAACAGCATACAACAACGAGCTTAATACATATGGAGGTGATATCATATTTAAAAACAACCTTAACGCACACGATGCACTAACTGTTATAAAGAGGCTTATTGTTTTAAATGAAATCATAACCTCTTAGTGCAAAATACATTTTAACCATTCAACTACCAACATATCACACGACATTTTGTGGCATAATACAAATACAAGAATTCCGCCACGGAAGCGGTGTCCCGCTGAGGCATTTGACAGTAACATGGCCATGAACATGTGCTAAAGGAAGCATCACAACAGGCATCAGATAAGTGCATGCTTTAAATACGAACAAGAATTCCGCCACGGAAGCGATGTCGCGTCTACCAAGGCATTTGACCTTAACATGATCATGGGCATGTGCTAAAGTAAGCATCACAAACACAGTCAGAGAATTGCATATTTAAAGCACGACAAAGGTCGTGTTGAACAAACATTTTGACTTAACAAAATGTCTAAGTATTTCCACGACCATGTGAAGGTCAAAACGGCCAATGTTTGGTTAAACCGTACAAACTGTTTGGCGTAAAAAATGGCTAGGTGTTTCCGCAAAACTTGTACAAAAGGTCAAGGTAATGTTATTGGGGGAATGAGTTGTGTTCCAAATGATCACATGTATCAAGTGTCCAAATATTGAAACAATCTTTGTTAACGTTAGGTCATGATAAACATGTACAAACGTTTTTACAAAAAAAAGTGACTAGTAGTACGTGTTTCTGCTTATGTGAAGGTACATAAGGTCATGTTCATGTTAATGGCGGCATAAGTGTGTTCCAAATGCTAACATATATCAAATGTCAAAAGTCATATTTTATAAAGAATGGTATAGCAAGGGTATACTGTACGTGAAGCACATACATTATATAGTTTCAGAATAAAAACCTTTTATAGCTTCGATGATCGGAATACTATATGTAACATAAACATTGGATATTTGTTTTGTCAATTTTACACCCTGATAGGCAATATTAAAAAGGTTGGAAGCTAAACTAAAACTGAAAGCCGAATCGATAAACAACGCTGTCCCAACATATTTTGGCATCTACACATGGCATTACAATATTATATAATAAAAATATTGAGAAAATGAGATTAGTACATCGAAATCATTTGAACAAGTGGCTAAACGAATTAAAACGAACGAGTTATTGCATGGAATATATTATTTTCAATACCAATCAAACGTACACTAAGTACTACTAAACTCAGAGCATTTCATTATAATCTTATGAGAATAATTTGGGAATGCACGACCAGACAGCCATTTTGGTCCTACATCAACAAACTATTACAAACAGGCCGGAATACAAAAATAACTTAACCTATGAACACATGTCATTTTGTAACGCGAAAGTCGCATGTAAAAATAAAACTATGCCTATTAGTTTTATAATTCGTCAAAATATTTTATATTTAAATGTAAATGTAATACAACACAACCATCATTGCAACACTTTAACACATACCTTTAACAAGCAATACGAATAGAGGACACAATACTCACTATTAGAGAATATCACATTATACAAGTAAACGTATTTAGACGAATCATATACATAGTGTATTTTATTTCGCTTAGTCTATATAAAATGCCTCCTCCACAGTTATATTGTTAATTTAGTCCAATTGTCCGAATCTAATAACCCCAATGTCCTATAAGTAAGGAATGAAACCATATACTGTTGCATTTACTTGAGTTCATAATACATTTGGTCTGTTTAAAGTGCGTGGAGTAAACGCTACAGACCATGGTTTTATTACTTATAGTGGGTGAGCCAGGAGGGGTCACCATTACCACTTCGTGGGGGGCGGGGGGGGGGGCAAATTTCCACTATATTTTCTTGAAAGGTATATATCCCAGCATATATTTTCCGCTGTACGACGGCAATTTATAAGTCTTCGTTTAAAGTTGTTATGCCCCTATAAGTGGCCACAATCCAAGATGGCCGCCAATACACCCCTACCTTACACCACCACACTAAACCATATATACAACTATATTTTATTTTACCAGGTATTGGTGTATTCGTATTGGATTATATTGTATAAGTGAAATACAAGCTACTTCAATAAATATTTACTACTTCAGGAATTATGTATATAAATCCGAAATGGCCGCCAACAATCACAATCTCAGTTAATTTGCACCCGTGTCACTTATACATATCATCATTTAACATTTCAAAACCTGCTTACATACGATCATAAGTACACAGTAAATGGCCATGACAATAACAAAATATACTTGGATAACTGTTTTGCGTACCAAAGTCCAAGATGGCCGCAAAAAATATCGCGAATTCTCATCAATTTACATCGTGCTATCTATTTGATGGCATTAATCATTGAAAACATGTAACCAGTATTATATTGACAAAGTAGTACACATGTAGAACATACTTGGATACATGCCTAGTTCACCAAATTCTAAGATGGCCGCCAAAAGTTCACATTGTACGGCCTATTTAATACAATACTGGATAAGACGGTTACCGTAATGTTTATTTTTCTGTTGTGACACAGTTTATAATTTGGAACTGAGTATGCCCGAGTAAGTACTGCATTTGTATGAAACAGACATAGGCACTGTGTTACTTTTATTTTGGTATACTTTAATTCCCAAAGCAGTAATATTACGCAGGGATGGTGAAATATTTCAAATTATACAATTACATGTTCTTCATATTAATATTTATGAACTTCAACCTATAAGTTGGGCGATATGCATTACAGTATATTGCCTTCATTAAATCAAACAATAAACGTTGGTTTGTTCCACTGGCATATATATATTACACACATAGCTTCATGCGCAAGTGTTAGCGAAGTATATCTAATTAAAACTATTCTACCCCATCAGACCATTTTCTATTTTTACTGAGCGATATTTCACGAGCATGGTGTTAACGACATACATGTATTTGTATCGCACGCAAATACCCAATTTTCGAATATAATAAAGCATTGTACTGTTACATGACCATTATAAGCTGCCCGTGAAACTGATTTAAATACTGCAATACCTATGTTATTTAATCACTCCATCATGATATTTTTGTTACATCAGTCGATTGTAAGTTTCCTATATATATATATATATATATATACACACACGACGTATATGGATGTTCAATATATATATATATATAATATAAGTGTTGCTTCATGTGAGGGTCCGTCATTGACAGGCACCATTACTACATATTTCATATGGCAAAAGGTTTCACACAACCGCGGAATGGGTTACTATTTCGACACTCATTTAGATAAATCACACATATGATATATAAACACGGATATCTACTGCGTATCTTTCATACGTATTACTTACTTCTTAAAACGCTATTTGATACCCGCCAACAAATCAATTAATTCATAAATCAGTCACTAATTAATGAAATGAGAAAACAGCAGTGATAATACAATAATATATAACAAGAAATGCGTCTGTCGAACGCGGATGCCACCTGCAGCTTATTTTAGAAACTGTGACAACGTGGTTAGCCGAAAAGTGTGACGGACGGACGGACAGACGGACAGACGGACGGACGGACGTTCCAACATTTTGGGTTTATGGTGTATTTCCATTGTTTGAAGAACAATGAAAAAGCCCCTAAACAACAATAGAGTTTATGAGCTTACGGAATATTACAAAGGAATCTTTTGTTCCTAACCCCGCCCCTAAGCTCTCAAACCCCCGGACGTTGGCCCGGACGGACAGACGGACAGACGGACAGACGGACAGACGGACGGTTCAAAACTATATGCCACCCGTTTCTTTCGAAACCCGGTGGCATAAAAAACCCACTCATGTACAGTCCATGGAGGCACAAAACCGTACCCTACCGAATCTTCAGTGATCAATACAGTTCGAAGAGACAGTTAAGCCTTGTTAGCGTGGCGTTACAACGCCTGCACGGTCTCCTTGACTTCTTTATTATGGCGCACAGAGACAATAACACAGAGGAAATATACAGCGACGAAATAAAATGGCCAATAAGGCAACACCCTGACAGTGACAAACCGCAACACTATATTGTAATGTGCGAACTTCATGTAACAGGTAGCCAGTAAGTACAATGAGAAAGTACATGCTACAAAAGAAGGGACAATATGATCAACTCGAGTAGCATTGTTGGAGATGTCGGGAGCTCTGCTGGACAACATATTTTTACACATGCCATTTAATTATAAGCACGACATGTACAAAGACACTGCTGTTCTTTTGACAATATACTTGTTCAGAATCGCAAGATTTGTTCGATTTGGAATAATAAATGTACCGGATAAGAAAACGTATGACGTGCACACGACGTCCGATTGCTCAGGGCTTGTAACATAATTCGTTAATATTGCCAACGTTTCATTGACGTATTTGTCATGTAGCTACACGTTTCTATACACAAAGTGTTTATCAATGTCATATGCATGTACTTGAAAGTAATATAGCAGTGTACTCCTAATATAATGTTTATGGAATAATGAAACTTGAAAATATCATGTTTATGCCACATTATCGTTTTCCCATGTCTTAACTCACTTGTAATAGTGTTAACGTGAATAAATAGTATGTATGTGCTTATTTCATTGTGTGTCGTACATTGCTAGGTCTTAGAGTGTACATTGATGCCCGTTTAAGCTTACAGTTTCATGCTCGCCGTTAGGTATAATATTTATATTTTATTTAATCCACAGGAACAAATATCGACATTGCAGCGAGGAGTACTGTCAAGGTCATTATCAAGGTCATGAATGATCGAGACAACTTGTCTCCCCTATCATCATATGAATCAAGTATACTTCAATGTTATGACGTTATGGTCAATATAGCTTGATCTGACGAACGAAAAGTGGTAACAAGCAGTTGAAGTGTAAGGGATAAGCTAAGAGTAGTTAGGGACACGTAGTCACTTAATCACTTATAATGTACACTATATTACATGGGGAACACGCAGGAATACATGATACATTGATATGCGAACATCACTGTACGGTGCACGATACTATTCAATTACAAGGTTGTAAGCCAATCGACTGTTATACTCTAACACAACTTAAAAGCTATAGACGAATAAACTCAGTATGTGGTGTCTCAATGGTCCCGTAGTGGACAATAGTATGAATGCACAAGTACTTTGATGATCGCTAATCCAAGTGAAATAACATACACGTATAACATGGCATAACGAACATTGGAGGATGAATGACAATCATCCGAGCTACCCCAGTGCTGGCGTATCTCAATAGATAGTGGTAACATCTGAGTATCAAGGTCCCAAGGCTGCCTCACCCGCAGTATGAGGTCTAGTCAACAATATGGCTATAATCCAACTTCAAGTGGATTAATCAATAAACAATATACATGTATGTAGTCTTACTACAATCCCTTAGCCATGATATGCCATGATAGGAGTGTTACCATACACTATCAAAGTATACATATGTATTGCCTATGCAATGCATTTCCCTAGTCTGAATGTCAAAGTCAAAGCCGGATGTGGTTACATCACATGGTAGTCAACAACGATAATGTTCCGGAAGCTGGTACCGGAAGTAAAGTTTCAAAGGTAGACTGTCGCGAAGCATTATTTCCGGAAGTGGTGGACCAGATGTAAAGTTCCTATGGTATCACTCGACTGTAGCAACCCGGATGTGGTGGACCGGATGTAAAGAATCCATGGTAATTCAATTGGTTGTAATACCGGAAGTGTTAGACCGGATGTAAAGTTCCGATAGAATACAAATGGCGATTATCACGTTTGGCGAAGACGCCGGGAAAAGTTTCACATGGGTGACATTCAACTCGGTGGTAGCATAAGAAGATGATATATGTGTATGGCGTTTCACTTCACTAATCGATGGCTGTGACTGTCTGCTGAACGCGATGTAGCAATCACACACTGCTCTATACATGCCTGTACTCGGAGCTGCTACACACACTACGCCAGACAGACGTACGGACACTCGGACGACCTGGTACTCTGTACTGACTGGGGTGGTCTGCCCTCAACGAGTGGACCAAAACATCCAATGTGGCTCGCTGGAGCGATCTCGAGAGGCAAAATCCTCAAAGTCACTGGTGAATATAACACTATCCATCTGCTACCAGCAGTCCCCACAACACATTGCGAGACATCGCTTATATAAGCACCAGCGAATCCACGCACGGAATAATGAATATGCCTAAACCTCGTTCGACATCTCAGCATAAATATTACAAAACCATGGCTTTTTCCATTTCACCTGCGGGTTATATTTGGCATACATATATGTTCCCACGCCATAAATCCAACCAAACTAGTGTACAGTCCTTGCGGAATAAATACCATCCAACATGGTATATCCCACACTACCATAAATCTGCATACTATAGACCCAGATCTCATAATGCGAAATGGACTCGACTGGTCTCGACATGCGAGGGTCGCTATTTGGCCCCGCCAAACCCTTCCATATCGGTACTACTGGCTGTACACTCAAATGAGAGTGTAGCACATACTAAACTCAAATATCGTGGTTATTTACGGAAATATCACGACACAAAGCATCACCAGTATGGGATCTGATACATCCGTGTTGGCCAGTACCAGGCTATGCTGAAACACTAACCGGTAGCATACATAACAGGGCATGGTATGGTCTGCGCTATATACTGGCTTCACCTACAGAAGGTCCCTTATCTGGTGAACAACTGACACGCGGACAAACTGGGCCGCGCACGGATAGTGGACGTCCGTAATATCAAAAGGGGTCGATTCACTAGGGAATCCAGCACACGGAGTCAAATAGTCCTCTACCACACACATGCAGAGTCTGTGGCAAATATGGCGTGACATCAGTAAAACGTTGCTCATAAAATGGACGTGTATTTAAATCCGCAAAAAGGAAACGCATAAACGTATTTCAACCAATACAACATAAGCCCCGTTATTACACGCACATCGTACATCCAAATGTACATGCTAAATCGCAGGTATGTAAAAATCACAGGTATATGGAATCACAGGTATGTGAAATAAATAATACGCACAACTATACAACACAGTACCACACATCACAAATATACAAGTATACGGAAATCCCGAATGTACAAGAATGCACGTGTCACGCGACAAGTATGTTGATCACTAAACGTAGCTGTCGTTCTGAAACAAGTAGCATGGCCAAGATTCATTAAACTACTAGAACAGCTTTATGACGTGTACACCATATCCTTGAAATTACAATAATACATACTACAGTTGGATGCAAACAAACGATAAACCATACTGATATTAATATCATCGCAGATTATTACTAGAAATGTGGCCTGTCGGCACACGAATGTCCCCGCTGGCAGCCAAAGACAACGAGGCATATTTGAAAACACAGAGGGCCAGAGAAGCATGGATTTGTTGTCACAGCATGATAGCAGACCTTCAGAGCAATGGGTGTATGAAACATCTAGCAAGATCCATGCAAGGAAACAAACATTATAAGACACTTACCCGAGTTTCGGGTGACAATGTGACATTGACCCTGGGCTTAGCAGGGGTGGGACGATAGTGGATTTGTCACAGTGTGGTAGAGGACAATTAGAGCAATGCGTGTGTGAAATATCAACCAGATCCATGCAAGGAAACAGACACTATAAGACATTTACCCGAGCGTTAAGGTTTCAAACGCACCAAGTATGTGACGACCCTGGGCTTAGAAAAGGCGGGACGATCACGAAATATCAAGCAGATTCGTGCAATTATAAGACATTTACCTGAGCGTTAAGCTTTAAAATGCACCAAGTATGTGACCTTGACCCTGGGCTTAGCGGGGGCGGGATGATCGTGGATTTGTCACAGGGCATGGTGGTAGAGGACAATTAGAGCAATGCGTGTGTGAAATATGAAGCAGATCCAAGCAAGGAAACAGACATTGTAAGCCATTTACCCAAGCGTTAAGGTTTCGAACGCACCAAGTCTGTGACCTTGACATTGGGCTTAGCGGGGGAGGGATGAATGTGAATTTATCACAGGGCGGTAGAGGAACATTGGAACAATGCGTGTGTGAAATATGAAGCATATCAGAGCAAGGAAACATAAATTATAAGCCATTTACCCGAGCGTTAAGGTTTCGAACGCACCAAGTCTGTGACCTTGAACCTGGGCTTAGCGGGGGCGGGACGAATGTGGATTCGTCACAGTGCGGTAGAGGACCATTGGAGCAATGCGTGTGTGAAATGTGAATTAGATTCGTGCAAGGAAACAGAAATTACAAGTCATTTACCCGAGCGTTAAGGTTTCGAACGCACCAAGTATGTGACCTTGACCCTGGGCTTATCGGAGGCGGGACGAATGTGGACTTGTCACAGTGCGGTAGAGCACCATTGGAGCAATGCGTGTGTGAAATGTGAAGCAGATCAGAGCAAGGAAACATAAATTATAAGCCATTTACCCGAGCGTTAAGGTTTCGAACGCTAACGGAATAAATCTATTGTATTCTATTGTCTTAGGCTCCTCCCTCTAGCCCCTAAACCCCCAATGTTAGCCCGGACGGACGGACGGACGGACGGACCATTGTTGTTACTTAAATGGTCTAAAACCTGCTCATTTTTTAGCAGAAAATATTGTTGTTAGGTGGGTCGACTTATAAATATGGGCATACTATCTTTAAACGAAGACTTACAGATCGCTATCATGCGGAAATAATATTTAGAGATAGATACCTTTCAATAAAATATAGTGGCAATTTGACCCCCCCCCCCCCACAAATGGTAATGATAACCCTGTTTACATTGGTCAGGCTCACCCACTATTATATTTACATTGAATTTGCTGACAGTTTCAAAAATGTAAATAACCAAATATGGCTTTAAACTGTTTATGTGTATAGTTGTTCGTAAACTTTTACCACATCTTACACCCGCGTCGTTACTATGACTACAGCTTGCAGACGCTGTATGGTCCAGGTGTGGATATCGCCTCGTGCAATCATTTATGTTGTATTCGTTACCATGACAACGTAGGCCTTCCGCCCAAATCGGGATAGCTTGGGAAGCCTGTCCGAAATACCCACCAGTAACGGCTTTTCTGAAACAAATTGTATACAATTTTACCATTGTCTTAATACAGCCCACACATCACGGATCACAGATCACAGATCAATATTTAAATAATACCTGTAGCCTATTTCACCAACATTGCAAAGTATACTTTTCTAGCAAAGTAGACTTTGAGGGAGAAATTTTCAATTTCAGGATAAATTTAATAACTTTTATTATACTGAATGTATTACATTATCACAGCCATTTTGGCTGTGATAATGTAATACATTCAGTATAATAATTCTGCATACTTTTAATCATCAAATATATGCAGTCGTTAGTTCTATATTAAATAATGAAGTTCAGGAAAAATAAATGATTACTCCCTCAAAGTATACTTTGTTAGAAAAGTATACTTTGCGATTTTGATGAAATCGGCTACAGATGGCCGTGGTCTGCATGTCGATCCCGCCGAGGCATCTGGTGATATGAGGGTGAGACATACCATACTTATAATGTGGCAACAAATACATTCAAAAACAAGAACTGGCATCGTTAAACGAAGTTAATCCCCATGCTGGCATCCTTGATAATACAAATATCAAGTTCTCAGTGACCTTGACGTTGGGCGGTAGGACGTGGGTCGTATGCAAAACAAAGAACCATACATAGACACACATTGTGGCCAAATATTATCAAAATCGTTGAAGCGGTTGATGAGTTAATGAAAAAAGAAAAAAAATCAAAATTGCCTTACACACAAGGTGAACATAAGTCGTCAGTGACCTTCACATTGGGTGGTCGGACGTGAGTCGTAAGCAAACCAAAGCAACATCCCTATACACACACTGTGTAAAGCAAATCTGATTTGCGGTTAGTAGGTAGTAGGTATGTGAAAAGTTTAACGCAAATTTTGACAAAAACTTTAACGCAAACTTCGAAGTCATTTGACCTTGACCTTTGGACACAGTGCCGCATGAGTGGGATACAGCATGAATATATAGATGATGACTAATAAGCATATGAGGTTTCAAGTCAATGTGACTTAGGACTGCAGAGCTATAAGGTACATGCATTTAAAAAATTTAACTCAGACTTTGGACGGACAAACGGACGCACGCACGAACGCACGCACACTCGCACGCACGCACGCACGCACGCACGCACGTTCCTACAAATGGATACTTATGTGGCTATAATTTCTTTGCTTAAAGTAGCCGCGTAAGAGAAAGTATAGCCACGGAAGAGAACGGAATGAATAGCATTGACAGTTACCCATTGTTCTCTAGCTACATAACTACCTCGCCGTGTGTACGGACGGACACACGGACGGACGCACGGACACCCGGACGTCATTGTGATCACTATGTCTCTCTTTCCACAAAAATATGTGGGATGTTTAAAGTGCGTGGAGTCGGAAGGACTCATCGCAAACGTTAAACAGACCGTACAAAGTGATTCTCAGACCATAAAACATGTCAACAAAACTTTAGCCGATTTACGCCTAATTCAGGGATTACCCATGTACACAACTGGGGGCAGTTTCACTAAACTTCGTACGATTAAAAGTTTCGTTAGTGCAAAATTATGATGTAAAGTCTGTAAATTGCATATTAACACTTTTTTTATTTTGCTAAACAATTAATGGGTTTACATTTATTAAGCATGGGCTGCTCAATAAATGTAAATCTTTCAATTGAAATTCCAGACGATCTTAAATTTGCTATCACGAGCATTTTAGTCGTACGAAGCTTAGTGAAATGGGCCCTTGATTGTAGAGTCGTAAATCCCTGGAATGGCGAACCGAAAGTGTACTCAAAATTCACCGCCGCTGTCGTTTACAAATGCGCGTATGGATACATACAACTTGTAAAACACAGGCTGGTAAAACGGAGATTTCACATGCTGTGGTTTTTCTTATGTTATAGGCTGTAAGTATAATTGACCAATCAGATGCTTTCTATTTTCGGTACATTATTATACTGGTAATTTAAAAGTATTTGTGAATGAAATGTGTAAATATAAATAAGGTAAGATACATGCGACCCATGTCACCAATTTCACGTCATATAACCAGAGACATATATACCATAAATCCCCGATATAACATTTTATCCTGACAGGTAATATTCCCTGTATGAACCGAATACGTACCGACTGATAACATAGTATTGTATCAGGCATTGACCTGATACAAACATGCGGGTTCCAATGAAGTGAAAACTGACGTTCCATCGTTCTGTCCATAGACAACGACGTCATATGTGGTAATTCTCGAGCATAAAACGTTACCCGATAAATAGAATACCAGGCTAGTGTATTTGGATATCAAGTTTATCAGGCTCGGCTCGGAAACGGTAGGAATTCCTCGACAAACCTCGGATGTCCTACGCCTTTCCTAGCATTGCCTGATACCAAAAGACACTAGTCTAGTATTCTCTATATGTTACATGCTACCCAGTGATTTACCGTGATTCTGGAGTTATTTATTTCCTTGAAGGAAATATGTCCTCCTTTACGGTCGCGAGACGTAATTCACGTCACGTTTTTGACGACATTTCCGGCGAAAAAACAATTCATATGCTAACGTCAAAATTTTCAATTTTGATAATGTTATAAGCTGGTCTAAATAAATCCGGTATTTCAAAATGGTAGTTGAATAAACTCTATGTCCTTACCCTCCCCCGAAGCCCAGCATTCTGCACATGACTTTGGCATCTTTGTCTTCAAAATGAAAGCCACATATAGATCCCCATTGTCCGTGCACATTCAGGTCTATCCGGCCCTCAAAGTTTCCTCGTCCGCCAATTAGTCTGGCGAATGGCTGAACTGCAACATACAATGGAACCTCTCTAAACAGGACACCAATACAACATATGTGATCTTATTTGTATTAGACTAGAAGCCAAGGCCAAACATATCACTTTTCGTTCCGACCTCAGACAGAAAAGGTTTGATGTTTCTATTTACAAGAGCAACATCTGACAAAAATGTCTAGCTTGTCTAGCTATCTGGCAACGGGTGTAAATGCTCTCAAATTCAAGATGCGACCGATGTTGGTAAACAGTATGAATAAATTAAACTGTAATTCAATTTAAATTGTTCTTATACCCGTTGTCCAGACATTAATGTAGTTATGTTCAACACATACTGAGCTACAATAAGCAAATAGAACATAATGTCGTAGAGTGACAGGTCAATGTCAAATTCAAGGTCAAAATTCAAATGCTCGTAACTATCACCGTTTAAACCGTTAAACACCCCACCCCTAGATTCAGTGAACGATTATTTCACTGAATCTAGGACGAATACACGTACAAATATCGTATGTGGACTTGAGCTAAATGTACAAACAGTTTAATGTCATGATTTATGTTACCATGGAAACAAACCATGTTGTATCCGTTATGGCCACCGATTTAACAGTTTCCACTTTGATATGTTAATTTATGATTCGGGTGAATTATCCCTCATACCCAATATTGGAATTATTGTTTTTACATCATTCATCATGTTTTCTTTGCTTAATAGTGACATCCTGGATTCTGTCAGATTTCAAGATGGCCGCCAATACATTAATTGTTGTCATACCTTGAAAATAGGAGACACATAACCATTGAGTTTGGTTCCAATGTCATGCACTATTGATAAACGAGTCAAACGATACTATTATTGAACATATATGATCGCGATTGAAATGTTTATTTAATTCAAAATAGCCGCCAAAATGTTGTTTATCCTATGTTATTGTTCAAGGGGGTGTATAGAACCATGTGATTCACATGTAGCGTATTAATTAGTTATGACCATTACATTCATGAATAACAGACACTAATGTTAGACGCAACTTGTTTGATGGAGCTAGTCATCTTATTCAAGCTTTGTCCTAATTCAGTAGCCTATTTCACGAACCTCCGTTAGTCGGCTAAACTGTTAGCCTACTAAACTAAGTTTAGTCGACTAACCATAGTCGGCTAAACTCGTTGACATGTTTTCATTTCACGAACGATTTTGTTAGTCGACTATGGTTAGTCGACTAAACTTAGTCGGCTAACTTCATTCGAAGGTCAAGGTCGGGGAAACCTCGGGGAAACCCCTCCTGCTTCCGTTAGAAAATGACGGTCGCACTAAAAAGCTGAATGTACAGTAAACTATAAAAGCGCCAGAAAGCGCATTAAGCGTCAGAAATTTGAGGAAAACATAAAACAAATAGTTTTTACAAATATTTACTCTGTCCTTAAAATCACAATGAAAACACCCATTCAACCGTGAACGTATTGCTTTTAAGACACTATTTTGAATACCACCGTAGGCTAACATTCAAACAATCTGTACATATGTGTACACACGTGAATGAGAAAATGACTCACTCACGAAATTGCGTGTCCAACATGACAATTGCGAACTAATATCTCCGCAGTGGTATCCACCCATGCCCTGAGAAACCCTGTATTGTGACATTCCCAATCAGTATAGTTGCGCTCGCATTGTCACGTCTGCGCAGTGTGATATATACTCGGACAATTACAGCAGACGGCGACTGTAACTTAGACAATACTAGTACTATGTCACGCGACTGTAACTTAGACAATACTAGTACTATGTCACGCGACTGTAACTTAGACAATATTAGTACTATATCAAGCGACTGTAACTTAGACAATACTAGTACTATGTAACGCGACTGTAACTTAGACAATACTGGTACTATGTCACGCGACTGTAACTTAGACAATACTAGTACTATGTCACGCGACTGTAACTTAGACAATACTAGTACTATGTCACGCGACAGTAACTTAGACAATACTAGTACTATGTCCTGAGAAAGCCTGTCTTGTTACTGATGCAAACAATGGGACGACCATGACACCGTTGTCACTACATGTACCTATCAATGGGATGACCTATACACCGTTGTCACTAGATGTACCTATCAATGGGACGACCTATACACCGTTGTCACTACATGTACCTATCAATGGGACGACCATGACACCGTTGTCACTACATGTACCTATCAATGGGATGACCTATATACCGTTGTCACTACATGTACCTGTCAAAGGGACGACCTATACACCGTTGTCAATACAGACCAAGACAGCGTTGTCATTACATGTACCTATCAATGTGACGACCAAGACAGCGTTGTCATTACATGTACCTATCAATGGGACGACCAAGACAGCGTTGTCATTACATGCACCTATCAATGTGACGACCAAGACAGCGTCGTCATTACATGTACCTACATGTACCTATCAATGGGACGACCATGACACCGTTGTCACTACATGTACCTATCAATGAGACGACCAAGACAGCGTTGTCATTACATGTACCTATCAATGGGACGACCATGACACCGTTCACACTACATGTACCTATCAATCGGATGACCTATACACCGTTGTCACTACATGTACCTATCAATGGGACGACCAAGAAAGCGTTGTCATTACTGGGTACCTATTTCAATGAGGGAACCCAAGACAGCGTTGTCATTACCATGGGTACCACTATTCAATGGGACGACCAAGACAGCGTTGTCATTCATTTGCACCTATCAATGTTGAACGACCAAGACAGGGTTCCGTTCACATTACATGTACTACCTATCAATGGTTGAGACCAAGACCTGCGTTTGTCATTAATTGTACTATTCAATTGAACGACATTGTCACAGTTGTCACTACATGTGGGCTATTCAATGGGATGGGCTTAATACACGTGTCACTAACCATGTTATTCCTATTCAATGGGACGATCATTGACAGCGGGTTGTCACTACATGTACTCTTCATTGGGCCATGGACATGATACCTATCAATGGGACGACCAAGACAGCGTTGTTCTATTACATGTACCCTATCCAATGGGACCGACCATGACACGTTGTCACTACATGTGCCTATCATGGGTTGGCCCTATACACCGTTGTCACATACACCTTGTCATATCCATAAATGGGACGATCATGACAGCGTTGTCCAGCTACATGTACCTATCAATGGGACCGGAAACCATGACCATGACACCGTTGTCTCTACATGACCTATCAGGGACGACCAAACACGTTGTCACTACATTACCTATCAATGTAAACGACCCCAACACCGTGCCACTACATGTCCCTATTATGGACGACCAAGACACCTTTGTCACTACATGTACCTATCAATTGGGACGACCAAGACACTGTAGTCACTACTGTACCTATCAATGTCGACCAAGACACCGTTGTCACACATGTACCTATCAATGGAACGACCAAGACACCGTTGTCACTACATGTACCTATCAATGGGATGACCATGACACCGTTGTCACTACATGCACGTATCAATGGGACGACCAAGACACCGTTGTCACTATATGTACCTATCAATGGTATGACCAAGACTCCTTTGTCACTACATATACCTATCAATTGGACGATCATGAGACCGTTGTCACTGCATGCACCTATCAATGGGACGACGAAGACACCGTTGTCACTACATGTACCTATCAATGGGACGATCATGACACCGTTGTCACTACATGCACCTATCAATGGGACAATCAAGACACCGTTGTCAACGCATGTACATATCAATTGGACGACCATCACACAGTTGTCACTACATGTACCTATCAATGGGACGACCATGACACCGTTGTCACTACATGTACTTATCAATGGGACGACCATGACACCGTTGTCACTACATGTACCTATCAATGGGACGACCAAGACACCGTCGTCACTACATGTACCTATCAATGGGACGACATTGACACCGTTGTCACTACTTGTACCTATCAATGGGACGATCATGACACCGTTGTCACTACATGCACCTATCAATGGGACAACCAAGACAACGTTGTCACTACATGCACCTATCAATAAGACGACCAAGACAGCGTTGTCATTACATGTACCTATCAATGGGACGACCATGACACCGTTCACACTACATGTACCTATCAATGGGAGGACCAAAACAGCGTTGTCATTACATGTACCTATCAATGGGACGACAATGACACCGTTGTCACTACTTGTACCTATCAATGGGACGATCATGACAACGTTGTCACAAAATGCACCTATCAATGGGAGGACCAAGACACCGTCGTCACTACATGTACCTATCAATGGGACGACAATGATACCGTTGTCACTGCATGTACATATCAATTGGACGACCATGACACCGTTGTCACTACATGTATATATCAATGGGGCGACCATGAAACCGTTGTCACTACATGTACCTATCAATGTGACGACCATGACACCGTTGTCACTACTTGTACCTATCAATGGACGACATATACACCGTTGTCACTACATGTACCTATCAATGGGACGACCTATATACCGTTGTCACTACATGTACCTATCAATGGGACGATCAAGACACCGTTGTCACTACACGTACCTATCAATGGGACGACCATCACACCGTTGTCACTACATGCACCTATCAATGGGACAACCAAGACACCGTTGTCACTACATGTACCTATCAATTGGGACGACCAAGACACCGTTGTCACTATATGTATCTATCAATGTGACGACCAAGACACCGTTGCCACTACATGTACCTATCTATAGGACGACCAAGACACCGTGGTCACTACATGCACCTATCAATGGGACGACCATGACACCGTTATCACTACATACACCTATCAATGGGACGACCAAATCTCCTTTGTCACTACATGTACCGATGAATGGGACGACCATGACACCGTTGTCACTACATGTACCTATCAATGGGACGACAAAGACGCCGTTGTCACTACATGTACCTTTCAATAGGACGACCTATATACCGTTGTCACTACATGTACATATCAATGGGACGATCAAGACACCGTTGTCACTACATGTACCTATCAATGGGACGATCAAGACACCGTTGTCACTACATGCACCTGTCAATGGGACGACCATCACACCGTTGTCACAACATGTACCTATCAATAGGACGACGAAGACACCGTTGTCACTACATGTACCTATCAATGGGACGACCATCACACCGTTGTCACTACATGCACCTATCAATGGGACAACGAAGACACCGTTGTCACTACATGTACATATCAATTGGACGACCATGACACCGTTGTCACTACATGTACCTATCAATGGGACGACAATGACACCGTTGTCATAACATGTACCTATCAATAGGACGACAAAGACACCGTTGTCACTACATGTACCTATCAATGGGACGACCATCACACCGTTATCACTACATGCACCTATCAATGGGACGACCAAAACTCCTTTGTCACTACATGTACCGATCAATGGGACGACCATGACACCGTTGTCACTACATGTACCTATCAATGGGACGACAAAGACGCCGTTGTCACTACATGTACCTATCAATAGGACGACCTATATACCGTTGTCACTACATGTACTTATCAATGGGACGATCAAGACACCGTTGTCACTACATGTACCTATCAATGGGACGATCAAGACACCGCTGTCACTACATGTACCTATCAATGTGACGACCAAGAAACCGTTGCCACTAAATGTACCTATCTATGGGACGACCAAGACACCGTTGTCACTACATGCACCTGTCAATGGGACGACCATCACACCGTTGTCACAACATGTACCTATCAATGGGACGACGAAGACACCGTTGTCACTACATGTACCTATCAATGGGACGACCATCACACCGTTGTCACTACATGCACCTATCAATGGGACAACCAAGACACCGTTGTCACTACATGTACATATCAATTGGACGACCATGACACCGTTGTCACTACATGTACCTATCAATGGGACGACAATGACACCGTTGTCATAACATGTACCTATCAATAGGACGACCAAGACACCATTGTCACTACATGTACCTATCAATGGGACGACCATCACACCGTTATCACTACATGCACCTATCAATGGGACGACCAAAACTCCTTTGTCACTACATGTACCGATCAATGGGACGACCATGACACCGTTGTCACTACATGTACCTATCAATGGGACGACAAAGACGCCGTTGTCACATCATGTACCTATCAATAGGACGACCTATATACCGTTGTCACTACATGTACCTATCAATGGGACGATCAAGACACCGTTGTCACTACATGCACCTATCAATGGGACGATCAAGACACCGTTGTCACTACATGTACCTATCAATGTGACGACAAAGACGCCGTTGTCACTACATGTACCTATAAATAGGACGACCTATATACCGTTGTCACTACATGTACCTATCAATGGGACGACCATCACACCGTTGTCACTACATGCACCTATCAATGGGACAACCAAGACACCGTTGTCACTACATGTACATATCAATTGGACGACCATGACACCGTTGTCTCTACATGTACCTATCAATGGGACGACAATGACACCGTTGTCATAACATGTACCTATCAATAGGACGACCAAGACACCGTTGTCACTACATGTACCTATCAATGGGACGACCATCACACCGTTGTCACTACATGTACCTATCAATGGGATGACCCTGACACCGTTGTCACTACATGCACCTATCAATGGGACGAGCATCACACCGTTGTCACAACATGTACCTATCAATGGGACGACGAACACAGTTGTCACTACATGTACCTATCAATGGGACGACCATCACACCGTTGTCACTACATGCACCTATCAATGGGACAACCAAGACACCGTTGTCACTACATGTACATGTCAATTGGAAAACCATGACACCGTTGTCACTACATGTACCTATCAATGGGACGACCAATACACCGTTGTCACTATATGTATATATCAATGGGACGACCATGACACCGTTGTCAATACATGTACCTATCAATGGGACGACCAAGACACCGTTGTCACTACATGTACCTATCAATGGGACGACCATGACACCGTTGTCACTACATGTACCTATCAATGGGAAGACCATGACACCGTTGTCACTGCATGTACCGATCAATGGGACGACCATGACACCGTTGTCACTACATGTACCTATCAATGGGACGACTAAGACAACGTTGTCACTACATATACCTATCAATGGGACGACCAAGACTGCGTTGTCATTACATGTAACTATCAATGGGACGACCAAGACAGCGTTGTCATTACATGTACCTATCACTGGGTCAACCTAGACATCGTTGTCATTACATGTACCTATCAATGGGACGACCATGACACCGTTGTCACTACATGTACCTATCAATGGGATCGCCTATACACCGCTGTCACTACATGTACCTATCAATAGGATGACCTATACACCGTTGTCACTACATGTACCTATCAATGCGACGACCATGACACCGTTGTCACTACATGTAACTATCAATGCGACGACCAAGACACCGTTGTCACTATATGTACCTATCAATGGGACGACCATGACACTGTTGTCACTTCATGTACCTATCAATGGGATGACCTATACACCATTGCCACTAGATGTACCTATCAATGGGACGACCTATACACCGTTGTCACTACATGCACCTATCAATGGGACGACCCTCACACCGTTGTCACTACATGTACTTATCATTGGGACTACCAAGACACCGTTGTCACTACATGTACCTATCAATGAGATGACATATTCACCGTTGTCACTATATGTACCTATCAATGGGACGACCTATACACCGTTGTCACTACATGTACCCATCAATGGGACGACCCTGACACCGTTGTCACTACATGTACGTATCAATGGGACTACCAATACACCGTTGTCACTACATGTACCTATCAATTGGACGACCATGACACCGTTGTCACTACATGTACCTATCAATTGGACGACCATGACACCGTTGTCACTACATGTACCTATCAATGGGACGACCAAGACACCGTTGTCACTACATGTACCTATCAATTGGACGACCATGACACCGTTGTCACTACATGTACCTATCAATGGGACGACCAAGACACCGTTGTCACTACATGTACCTATCAATGGGACGACCTATACACCGCTGTCACTACCTATCATTCATAAATCTTTGAGGTTTCCATAACCGCCTTCTGTTGGTGTATTCGGTGTAGACCCAGATCAGACTGCGAAATTGCACAGATTGACCGGGTACACACTGCATGCCGCGATAAAGACCGATCACATGCGGTAGTTAGCTGCGGATACATTCAGTGCAGACACAGATCAGACTGCGAGTTTACGCCGTCTGACCTGGGTATGCGATGAACGCCGCAATAGACACATATCACATGCATATTATGGACCATTTGTCTACCTAGATAAGTATACGTGGTGTTTCTAAGATCGTTTACTGCAATTGCATTAAGTTTGGACATAGCTGAGACTGTGAACCTACGCCGTCTAGTCGGGGAATACACTGTACGCCACAATAAAGACAGAACACATGCGTATTTGAACAATCCCATCTATCTATATGTCTACGGTATTTTGAGGTTGTTTATTACAAGTACATGTACATTCAGAGTAGACACAGATCAGACTGCGGGTTTGCGTTTACTGACCGGTGTGTACACTGTATTTGGAACAAATACATCCAGAGTAGACACAGATCAGACTGCGAGTTTACGCTGACTGACCCGTGTGTACAATGTATGCGGCAACAAAGGCCGACCACATGCGTATTATGGACCACTTGCACATCTATAGATCTACGCTGTTTCTGAGATCGTCTACTACAGGTTCATTCAGTGTACACACAGATCAGACTGCGAGTCTGCGCTGACTGTTTTGAGGTTGTTTATTACTAATACATTCAGAGTAGACATAGATCAGACTGCGTGTTTGCGTTTACTGACCGATGTATTCACTGTATTTGCAGCTATACAACTACGGTGTTTTGCGGTTAGTTATCACAATTCATCCAGAGTAGACACAGATCAGACTGCGAGTTTACGCTGACTGACCGGTGTGTACACAGTATGCAGCAACAAAGGCCGACCACATGCGTATTGTGGACCACTTGTACATCTATAGATCTACGCTATTTCTGAGATCGTCTACTACAGATACATTCAGTGTACACACATATCAGACTGCGAGTTTGCGCTGACTGTTTTGGGGTTGGTTATCACAATACATCCAGAGTAGACACAGATCAGACTGCGAGTTTGCGCTGACTGACCGGTGTATACACTGTATGCAGCGACAAAGGCTGACCAATAGCGGTAATAGCTATCTTTACAAATCAACTATGTACATTTTCTAGTGAAACATACACTTGCTTACCAATCAAATTTCCATGTGCGTAATTATCCCTCTAAGGGAATAGCCATGACCCTCCTCATGCGACACAATGATAATCACTACCAGTATACCATATATAATCAATGTCCAACAACGACAGTAAATTTACCTTTCGACCAGTGTAGACACATATTATGTTGCCCAATTGAGCAACGTTATCACAGTGTATCCTGTTCAAGTAAACCATTTGCTATATTACATCTAATGAATAGCATAATTCCTCACCATATTGAGCACTACATGCTGACTTTGACATAATAGCTTTTACAGAGACATGGATTGGCGACGAAAATAAAACAAATGATATGCTGTTTTACAATTCTAAATCTCCACAAAGGAATGATAGACAAGGCGATAGGCACGGAGGTGTAATTCTATATGTTAGAGACACACTATTCCGTAAGCGTAGGCGAGACCTCGAGCTCCCTAACATTGAATCAATTTGGATTGAAGTTGTGTCAGATAAGAAACCTTTCTTATTTAGCGTCTTTTACAGGCCCCCGAATGTTAATGATGTATATGGTAATAGTATCGAAGACTCAATTCATATGGCAATAGATACTGGCTAAAGAGATATTGTAATTGATGGAGATTTTAACTAAAATACTTTGCACTCCCAATCCAATGGGAAGGTGACTTCAATTTCTACTCAGTTTTCACTGTCGCAGTGTATTTCCTCTCCAACTCACTTCACCGAGCATTCTGAATCAATCATCGACTTATTGTTTGTATCAAATAGAGACAACATCGTTAGCAGCGGAGTAGGATATCCATTTTTGCCACAAGAGACACGGTTTCATTGTCCTATATATGGCATTCTAAAATTTTCGAAGCACAAATTTAAACCGTTTAAGCGCAAACTATCGCAATATGAGCTTGGAGACTACGACATGTTACGCAGAGAGATATGAACCACAAACTGAGACCATCTAAAATCTGAAAATATAAATGAATACGCCCATAATGTAATTAATACAGTCATGTCTCTTGCCCAAGAATATATACCTAACAAAGAAATACTTGTTCGACAATCTGATTTACCATGGATAACCACTACTATTAAGAGAATGATCAGGAAGCGGAAACGATTATATCATAAAGCAAAACAATCTAATAACCATTCACATTGGTTAACATTTCGAAGTTTCAGGAATGACGTTATTTCAGCAATTCGGGAATCAAAGAAAGATTACCACACTGGAATAAGTAACACATTAAAATCAGGTCAACTCCGTTCAAAATATTGGTGATCTACTTTGAAACATTTTATATGCGATAATGAAAATAAAACAATCCCAGCACTTCAAAATAATGGATCAATAATCGACGATAACACGGGGAAAGCTAACATTTTAAATAACTTTTTCCGTGAGCAAACTCATTCTCAAGAACCTCCTGTTCCTTCACCCATAGTAACGCCTTATGCAATAACCGGTAGACTTAAATATATCACCCTTAACGAAACAGAAATACAAACAATCCTTTCTAATTTGCCCATAGGTAAAATAATAATAAGCCTCTGGACCAGATGGCTTGAATAATCGTATCCTTAAAGAAACAAAGTACGAATTAGCAACTCCCCTACAAGACCTCTTTAACAAATCAATTGAATGTGGACTATTTCCAGACGTATGAAAAGAGGCCAATGTGTGCAAGATATTTAAAGCTGGCGATCCTTCTCTCACTTCAAATAATCGTCCCATCTCCCTGCTTAACACTGTTAGTAAAGTTCTTGAGAGGGCGGTTTTCAAGTATTTGTATAATCATGTTAATGACAATAATATATTAACACCATTACAGTCCGGGTTTGTACCTGGCGACTCAACTGTGAACCAACTGACATTCCTTTACAATACATATTGTCGTGCATTAGACGATGGAAAAGAGGTGAGGGTGGTATTCTGCGACATAAGCAAAGCATTTGATCGAGTTTGGCATACAGGTTTTCTTTTGAAGCTGAGAGCCGCAGGTGTTACTAATAATATTCACGACTAGTTTAAAAGTTATCTTAATAATCGCAAGCAACGGTTTGTGTTACCAGGTGTTTATTCTAACTGGAACCAAATTAAGGCTGGCGTCCCGCAAGGATCTATTCTCGGCCGATTGTTATTTCTATTATATATAAACGATATTGTTACGAACATAAACTCTAATATTCGACTTTTCGCAGACGACACCAGTTTATATCTTATTGTTGATTCGCCCGCAACAGCATCCAGGTCTATAAACAACGATCTTGATATATATAATTACTAACTGGTTTAATACATGGCTTGTATCATTTAATCCAAGGATAAATGAATCACTACTTATAACACGTATACGTAATAGAGAAGTACATCGCCCAATCCTCATGAATAATGTTAATGTCTCAGAAGTTGATAGTCACAAGCATCTAGGTTTGTATTTTAATAACGAGGGAACATGGCACCAACACATGGACTACATAACCGGAAAGGCATGGCGTAGGATCAATGTTATGAGAAAATTAAAATACATACTAGATAGAAAATGCCTTGAAATAATTTATCTTACTTTTATTAGACCGGTATTAGGATATGCGGATGTCGTTTGGGATAATTGTACCCAGTATGAGAAGGATGCCGTCGAAAAAATTCAGATTGAAGCAGCACGTATCGCTACATGTGCCACTCGGCTTGTTTCAATCGAGTCCTTATATATAGAAACCTGCTGGGAAACATTAGGAAATAGACGTCACTCCCATAAATTGTCCCTATTTTACAAAATGAAAAATGGCATCTCTTGGCCAGTTACTTGGTTGATGTGCTTCCACCGGAAACAGATACGTCCCGTTATAGTTTACGAAACCCTGAGAATATACAGATTTTACGGTACAGAACCACCCTTTATTATAATTCGTTTCTACCATCCACAATCTGGGAGTGGAACTCTCTTCCAGATGACACACGGAACGCCCCATCACTTAATTGTTTTAAAACAAAAATAAAAACAAATACCGGAGAGGTCCCAACCTACTACAGTGGTTTTAGGTATGTCCAGGTATTACACACACATCTTAGAACGAAATGCAGTTTTCTCAATCATGATTTATATCGTAAAAACATTATTCACTGGCCCAACTGTAACTGTGGACAAGTTGAAGATGCCACTCATTTCTTTTTCCACTGCACTCAATATGGAGCATATAGAGCTCAACTAATAGAAGACATACACACTTTTTGCCAACCCACCCTCCACACTGTACTCTTTGGTAACAGACAACTTGACAATAACTCCAATGAAGCCATTTTCGCATCAGTTAGACTATTCATACAAAACACCGGTCGTTTTTAATGCACCATATAATGATGCCTGCGTGTGCACATACTTATCACTAACTGACTTCGGGTGGCGATAACTGGGCATGGCTTGGTGTGGGAACAAGACTCCAACTTATATTGTGGCTTGCTTCTTTCCTTATTTCTTTTTCCATTTCATGTATCACGTAATTGATTATATAGAACCTATTGCCTGTACATTTGTGTCAATACTATATTATTCGGAAATTTTAAATTTAATTGCTTTAATGTAATTGCCGTGTATCAGAGGATGCTGAAACCATAACAACTTATAATCCAGAAAATATCAATTATCACAAAATATAAACTGTTCTAAAACTGATGGCAGGAATGTCTTGGTTTCGGCATCCTATGATATCTAGTCACATGTAAGGGATAGGATTTAAATAAGCTTGCTTTCAATCCAATCCCATTTGAATAGTACTGTATATAGTAACATTGACATTGACAATGAACTTGTAAACAATATGCAAATAAAATATGTTTAGACTAAAGTGTATTTGACGTCATTATATTACACGTCGTTCATCGTCGTTGTCAATAACGTCACGCTATTGACCGGGAACGTCGCTGTTCCATGAATTGCGACAAGACGACGTAAAACAATAATATTCCTAATTTTTACGCCGTATATGGTTATTTACATTATCGAAACTATCCGAAAATGCAGTGTAAATATAAAAAATAAAATCATGGGCAGCTGCGTTTACTGTATTATGAAGAACAGGTTGTCTGCTTAAAGTTAAGGACTCCTCGCAAACTTTAAACAGACCAACTGTTGTTCATAATACAGTAAACGCAACAGTCCATGGTTTTATTTCTTAAATATAAAATATTAATGTGGCGGCTTCTAGATACATGTATATGTAGGTTTGAGGTAGCAATAACAGTGGCATACTTTAAAAGCTTACATGAATGTAATACGTATTTACATTGATTTTTGTCGCGCCCGCTTGCGAAAAACGCGATATAGTCGGCACTTTGGCGTACATACGTATGTACGTGTGTCCGGTCACAGTTGTTGGTTAAATATTTTGGTTAAAGTTTTTTGCTTAAAGTTTTTCGTTATACTATATCTATTTTGTTAGTGTCCATGCCTCGCCCCAAGGCGCGACATGCAGGCCGCGGTCATCTATTATTGACTATACGTACATACATGTGAGCAAAAACATAGTATGATGATTCTTACGTAGAATACGATATACATCAAATACACCGTATGAGTATCAACGGTTATGCAACTTTCTACACATGTACAGGCTAGACGATACAACGTTATTTGATTATTGTGTTGTGTCATAAGTTGGGAATAGCATTCAATGGGATTTTACTTGCACGTATGGAAATTAGAAGGTTGCTGTCAACAATAATGCAGACAGCGTTTTATTTTATGTATTATCTACAACATATTGAGAGATAAAACATTTTGTCGTTATTTATGTCTCCCCCATGAAATGGGGAGACATATTGTTTTTGGCTTGATTGTCCGTCTGTCTGTCCGTCCGTCCGTCCATCACAAAATTTGTGTCGTGTATATCTCCAAAAGTTTTTGAGTTACAGTCGTGAAACTTTGCAGGAATACTTGTCATCGTGTGAAGTTGCGCACCTGGAGTTTCAGGTGCGGATTCATCCTGTATTTACGGAGTTATGGCCCTTGACTTAGCGAAAAGTGGGGATTTTCAACTTGTGTCACGCGTATCTCCAAATGTATTTCAGTTAGAGTCGTGAAACTTTACAGGAATACTTGTTATCGTGTGAAGTTGCGCACCTAGGGTTTTAGATGCGGATTAATCCAGTATTCATGGAGTTATGGCCATTGACTTAGTGAAAAGTGGGGATTTTCAACTTGTGTCGCGCGTATCTCCAAATTTATTTCAATTAGAGTCGTGAAACTTTACGGGAATACTTTTCATCGTGTGAAGTGGCGCACCTGGGGTTTTAGATGCGGATTAATCTGTATTTACGGAGTTATGACCCTTGACTTAGCCAAAAGTTGGGATTTTCAACTTGTGTCGCTCGTATCTCCACATGTATTTCAGTTAGAGTCGTGAAACTTTACAGAAATACTTGTCATCGTGTCAAGTTGCGCACCTGGGGTTTGAGATGCGGTTTCATTCTGTGTTTACGGAGCTATGGCCATTGACTTAGTGAAAAGTGGGAATTTTCAACTTGTGTCGCGCGTATCTCCAAAAGTATTTCAGTTACAGTCACGAAACTTAACAGGAATACTGGTCATCATGTGAAGTTGCGCACCTGGGATTTTAGATGCGGATTGATCCTGTATTCACGGAGTTATGGCCCTTGACTTAGTGAAAAGTCGAGATATTCAACTTGTGTCGCGTGTAACTTCAAAAGTATGCAGAAAATACAAGGTAGCTACATATATGATGTTGCTGCCTTAAATTCTACTTTTCCAAGTCCCGATAACATGCAGTGGTTTGGGGGAGACATATGTTTTTGTCTGAAAAACAATCCTCTAGTTACTACAATAATTCAAAGTATTTCTTGCTTTTGTGTGATAACATATACAGCCATATTGATTAAACAACATGCATAGCTGTGCCTGCCACGCGTTTTCATGTGTTGTATGTGTGTACTTTTAATATAGTATAGAGTGGAAATTGACTCTACCGTACACGTGATTTTGTCACAAATACACAAATTACTAATACGAACAGATGTATTCCAGATTATCTTGTCTCTATTAGCAAGTAATTGATATGGAAATTTATTAACACAAGTAAGTTTCTCTAAAAAGTTAATGGTCTGTCGCGTACATGGATAACTGTAAGCGTATACATGGTTGGTGCAATTTATATGCTGAAGTAATTATTATGTTAAAAAAAAACATACACAGAGTACATTAAACAAGTGGTCACAAGAAATATAATTAGATGTTTCATATGTAATACAAAGTTATTCAAATAAATATAGGTATGTATATGGTTCCTGATAAGTATACGAAATGTATTCGAAAGCAGGATATTTGTTATATAATGTGTAACATATCTGAAGTTCTCACGAACAATTACCGAAGAGAGACATTAAAACGTGAGTATATGTGTTGCATTATAGAGTAGACATATGTTTCATTCATGTATGACAACTAACTTAATTTCTGATTTCAATCCACAGTAAAGTGATGAAAGATAATCGTCACACACACACACACACATTCATTGTAGTACGGTATGTCACAATATAGTGTGTTACTCAAAGTGTGGTGCACGAAGATTAATCAACTGTTACTATATAGACTTAGCTGATATGATGTGCATGCATGCCATCCGAAGTGATATACATTGATGTTAATATGTGTTATTATTTTGCTCTTGTTTTTATGGGCAATGGTAATGCCACATAGTATGTTAGTACTCGTATGCAACCGCAATATATATGTCGTATTCAAGTTCAATGTGTTTGGGGTGGAAGGATGTTTATTTATGAACGAATTCAGTATAATATAGAAACTGTTGAAGGAAATACTATTTGAAATATATCGGTATATGCAGAAGTTTGTTTTAAACTAAGCTATATGCATTGCTTCTATGATACATGTAGGAGTATGCAATGATAAATAATGACTCTCAAAGCAGAGAGCTGTGCAGCCGGACGCCCGCCCACCAAGATATATAGATAATACGTCCCGTTGTTTCAAAGTGACGTATTCAAACCGTGGAGTGTTGCGTATAATACTATGAAACATATTTGGTCTGTTTCGGACTTTAAACAGATGAACTGTTTTTTCGTACTACAATAAACACAACAGCCCATGGTTTTCAGGTTTTAGTCCTTAAAATGTGAAAGTATACGAGGTCAAGGTTATGTTGAAGGGGTCATGAGTGTATTCCAAATGCTCACATGTATCAAGTGTCCAAATATTGAATCATATGTATCAAGTGTCCAAATATTGAAGCAATCCGTCCAGTAATATTATAAATTATACCATGGTGACGAAGCTTGTACAAACTTTTTGATATTTCGAACAACGGCGACGACGCGGACGAGACGAAGTAGATGACGACGGAAAAAGCGGCGACTGTAATCGAAACTTCTGCTAAAGCAGGCGCGACAAAAACGAATTATAAATTTATGTTAAAACCATAGCAGTTTGCAAAGGGTTGAGGAAGTTTTTAGCATACATATACATTTAAATGTTTACATTTACCTATAAAGCAAAATAAGAAGAAAATACTCCAATTAAACTTAGTAAGTGTAAATTCATGAACGGATATAAAACGTGCACACGTCCTCAATCAGTTTCATATTACTTCACCAGCAAATAGTGTCAAATAGCATACATATTTTTTATTTCATAGAACCACTCTCAAAATGTACCCGTACGCGGCGCTGAACAGAGAAAGAACTTTGTACAGCCTCACTGTCTGTTCCACGGTTTGCTACTGACCAACTTTTGGCCATTAAAATGATTAAATCTAAACAATATTTAAATGTAAAAAGTTGTTCATCAATAACAAACAAGTCGGTCTCCCTAATAGCTAGCCAGTTTTCGGAGTCTCTTATCTAACTATTTCTCCTTTTTGCCAAATGTTAAATTTCCAAGGGAAAACTGCTTCCCATGACATAGTCAGCCAATCAAAAGGTAGCACAGCTGTCATTCAAGATGGTGGAGTAGCATCATCTATTTTATTGGCTGATTATGTTGTTCATACGAGATGCTATCTGATGGGAACGAGATATCAACATTTTGGGAACGAGATGCTACTATCCCGTCTGAACGAGACGCTATGTCGTTGTAACTATTTAGCTAACTCGTTCGTGGACACGAGATACGTAACTCGTGGGAATGAGATGCTAAATCGTTGAGACTAGATAGCTAACTCATGGGAACGTCATACGTAACTCGTGAAAACGAAATAAATAACTCGTGGGAACGAGATCCTATCTCGTGAGGACGAGATTGAAAAAAATGTACATGTCGCCTTTAAGCTGCGGTAGTTTAATAACCAAAAGGTTATCGGCAGCAAAACATAGAACTGACAGCAGAGCTCCAGATAAGTTTTGTATCTAATGAGTATTTTACCCCCAGATTTCAGCTTCAATGCGTATTACTTTTACAAATGTATTATTGATTTTCTTCCTTATTAAATAGGGAATACCTGATCATAAATATATAACACATTTAAAACTCCACTTATTTCAGCTGCAAAAAACAAACAGTATTTCCATTATTCAAGTTGAAAATCAATGTGTATTTTCACATTGCTGTGAGTATTTTGTACTCCCACTTTTGATCATCAGTGCGTATTTTGCTAAAATAATTGCGTACAATACGCCAATACGCACCTTATCTGGAGCTCTGCTGGCAGTACCTACCACACCGGACTCCCGCGTCCTCTGTGTGTTGACAAACATAGACGTTCCAGGAAGCATTGGGGCAATCCGCGATATCCAATTCTCTTCCCGAGCAGTTTGGTCTATACAGGATACTTGTTATAGAGCCTTGGCCGAAATGGGCTGTAGCCACTCCAGCGCTGTTAATACATAATCAGAGCCCCAGATAATCTTTGTGCGTAAAGAGTATTGTACCCCCTGATTTCACAATAAATGAATATTTTCTTTTTACAAATGGATTATTGAGTTTCTTTATTATTAAATATGATCAAAACAAATTTAAACATTCACTTATTTGAGTGTGTTGTTACTTATTCACTTATTTATTCTGCGATACAGCTGCACATTTACTTAGAGCAGCTCAACTAAGTACATTTCCAACTTTATTACAGTATTTCCACTGCCCAATTTTAAAATCAATGCGTATTTGCGTACATTGCTGTGAGTATGTTGTACTCCCACTGTTGATAATCAATGCGCATTTAGCTAAAATAAGTGCGCACTTTATATGCAACTCTGTGTACATGTACATGTATGCCCCCCTGTCTCCAGTGACACCAGGCACATACAAATCTGGAGCTCTGGATAATGAGTTCACTACCGCCTGTGCTAATCTTGCCAATATCAGTCAATTTCTTTCTTTCAAAATACTTGAATACTGTACTTGAAATCAATCAGCTTGATTGACTGAGCCTGATCTGTGCTACAGCTCAGGCTTAGACAATCAAATTTCTCGATTGCGAGCGGCCGGGGCCAAGATATGCGGCAGAGTAGACAATGCCAGTGCTGTTAATACATCGAGAATCTCGGCAGGAGAACACTGCAACGCTAGTTACTTTTGTAATATTATAAACATGTTTTGAAATCGATGGTTACTAAATTAATTTATTTAAATTCAATACATTAGCGTCTATAACGGAAAGTTCAAATGTGGTATAGTACGATACTTTAAAATAAAAATAAAAAGAGATTTCGCATTGTTCTTTACTAGCGAAATGACAAATTATGCCAGGCCAAATTATCTCCCCTGCTTAGGTTTTTACAGTTTCTGAGAGCAGGCATTGGGGAATGTGATCAAATAAAATGGTGCAGTTGATCGATGTATGCAATTTACTGTGTATGAGGCAAAAAACAAAACATTTGACACACTCACTTTACTACGACGAAATGTGTAAGCATATTGTGGTTTTAAAGTTGGCGTCGCATCCATTAGCTACTTTTTTCTTTATAGTAATTGATAAGTATATACTTAATATGTAACTATTCCACCAGTTTTAAAACTTATTAGTACCCGCCATGCATATATACCCATACCGTAAATTTTAATTTACTGATAGAGACGCGCCGTTGTATCAGACTATTTTGATATGCAAATGAGGCAAGCCATGTTTGAATTATTTATATCAATTAAATGAGTCACCTAACTAAATGTTGTTAACGACATATTATAAAGTACGATCGCTACTCATCAAACATGAATAGAGGGAATAAATAGAAGTGTTAGTTAACCTTTTGAGAAACACGGCTATCATCCCTGATCAAGATTGCTAATTCACGTTTGATATGATTTATTTGTTATTTACAAGTACCACGTCCGGTAATGGTAAATTAATGTTTGTTTGCCTGAAAAATGTCATATATAAGGAATGAATGAAACAGGTATGTGTCCCCATATTACAACATGGGATGTTGCACCCCACCTTTAATTAACAAGAAGGCGGGCTTGTTTATGTTGCAGTATCACACCCGAGCAATATCATTGTCCGCAATTTGATACGGCTTAGAGTGTCTGTGTTATGGTTTAGACAAGGTATATACATGTAACGAAGATGTTGTCGTGGGACGACAACAGGTAATTGTCAGTTTAATTAAATAATTTACAGCTTACAGGACATTATCATCAATGAATCGGGTAAGTACATACGTAGAAATTAATATGAGGACGTATGTTTTATTGCATTATGTATGCTGAGAAGTTAACTCTTTCACCCCTAAGTAACTGGGATGGATTTTGATATGTTAATTTTGCAACACCAATCCAACCGTCACAAAATGATTTCAGACTAATTTATGAAAAGAGGGTGTTTTCTTTCTCAAATATGATAATTACATTACAAGCCGACTCATCTGGATGTGCACTGTTTGCATCAACCGCTATAGCTGGCTTTCGGGTTCAAAGGGTTAAGTCGCTTGTCGCTACAAACACGGGGTTTGTTCGACTGGATGTATGACATACTTTGGAGAAGTTAAATCGCTCTCGCTACAAGGGATTCGGTCAACCCAGAGCTCACCTGTCAAGACCCAACATGCGGCAGATCACAGTGGACTCGGATGCGTCGAAGAAGTCGCCACATATCGTACCCCATGCACCATTGTGATAAACTTCCACCGTCCCCTCGTAGGAGTTGGAACCGACACCGAATAATCTTACTGCATGTAAAACATGTAAGGCAAATGCAAGATCTTTATCGTATACAGTGATTAGTTCAACGTTCCGAAACGAAACAAGCGAAAACGAATGGAAAACGCAGTGAAAACGATCGTTGTGTACAACAATATGCATAGAAACGATCATCGCTTGTTTTTTTCGTACGTGAAAATGATATTTTCGTTCAAATAACCGGCGTTCAACTATTTAAACGCATGTCGTTTATTTCAACGCATCGTTTAGGCATAATTTTAATTAGACAATGCGATCGTCGGGGAGTATCTCACCCACGATTGCCACGAAGTTTAAGGTCACCAAGTATAAGGTCAAAATATGAGGAAGTCCAAAATTATTGATACGAAGGTCGCGGTCACCAATGCCAATATCATAAAAATGACACTGCGTAGATAGCCATCAAACTTAGGAAGGAAGCTACTAGTGAAGTTTGGTAGTGATCGGACAAACGGATCAAGATATATTCAACCTTTGATCGTACATAAAAATGTGTTGAAACAAAAGTCGACATTGTTGACGACATTGACGCCGACGACACTGTCGCCGGTAATGTGTCCGCTCACTTTCCACTATCGTGGGTGAGACAAAAACGATGTTTTCGTTAGTTTAAACGTGTCGTTTTATAATCATAAAAAAGAAAACGATGTCCGAACGATGTGTAGACGATAAGCAATCGTTCATTTGTTGAACCAAGAACAAATCCGTGATGTATATAGAGAATAATAGGTTATTGCCGTGAATGGGAAAATATCTGGCAAGGCTTAGGAAACTGGATGGGCGAGGCTCTGCCGAGCACATCCCGTTTCCGTGCCGCGCCAGATATTTTTTCCCATTCACGGCACTAACCTACTATTCTTTTTATCCCGTCATCACCTACTAATGGCTGTAAAATGCAAAAAGATAACCCCAGCCACCGCACATATTCATACGCAGTGATTAGGTCGTATTGACAGGATATCAAAAATGTCTCACGGCACCGTGTTTCACGGCACATACGCACTGTTTTAATAATGTGTAAAGGTACGTACATACATGCCCACTCAGCAGGCACACACTGTTCTTTATGTCAGAGACATCATCTGAGAATTGTCCTGGCAACATAAACATTAATTTACCATTACTCCACGCATTGTTTGGAATTATTATATATTTTATATCGGCCGTAAATGTCCACACTGATATCAGGGGCGATAACCGCGTTTCCTTAAAATGTTAACAGACATTTTACTTTCTGTATTAATTGTTTGATGTGCAATGATCACATTTTATAATCTGTCGAAAATATTTTTTTTTTTCAGGTGACTCATTTAATTAGTATAAATAATTAAAAAATACATGCCTAATTTGCATATGAACATAGCATGACACCACCGTGAGTCACTATCAGTAAAATAAACATTGCTAAATGATTATATCTGTACAGTGGGCTCTCGTAAGTTTTAGAACTGGTGGAATAGTGACACAATTATACACTTATTTAATTCCTATAGAGAACAGTTTCTGCCTACTGAGTGGGCATGCATTTTTAATAAACTAATAAACCAATACCTTTTAATAAACTAGCGCTCACTCTTAATTATTTTATTAAAAATTCAATATTTTAACTATAACTATTACTTGTAACAACAATAATATTGTACCTGGCGTCGTTGACGTAATTGAAGTAATACGGCATACCAGTACTAGGAGTACCACGGGTATATTCTGAAACAAAACCACCAACGATAACAGCAACAACAACAACAACAAGAGCTGTAGGAGAACAGCATAGCTCGACTACGAGGGTTGTCGATGTACACATAGCTTGCGGCCTGCATGAAAACCTTAACCAAGGTTGACTAACAAACTTAACCAAGTGAAATTAAGTAAGTAATTCAAGGTTAAAAGTAGGTCAATGCCAGATATAGGTCAGGGGTTATTGATGTACATCACTAGGAGATGAAGTTTTTCAAGTATGGTTGCTGTAGGCCCAGGAGTATTCCATATACAAGCTTGACTAAAAACATTAACCAAGGGGAAATAACTAAGTAATCCAAGGATAAAAGTAGGTAAAGGTCAAATATAGGTGAGGGATTATTGATGTACATCACTAGGAGATGAAGTTGTCCAAGTATGGTTGATGTAGGCCCAGCAGTATTCCATATACAAGCTTGACTATGAACATTAACCAATTAATTCAAGGTTAAATGTAGGCGAAGGTAAACTATAGGTCAGGGGTTATTGATGTACATCCTTATGAGAAAAAGTTATCCACGTATGGTGTCTGTATGCACAATAGTATTCCATATACAAGCTTGAATAAAAACCTTAACCAAGGAGAATTAACGAAGTAATTGAAGAGGAAATGTAGGTCAAGGTCAAATATAGATCAGGGTTTATTGATGTACATCCCTATGAGAAAAGGTTGTCCAAGTATGGTGTCTGTATACACAATAGTATTCCATGTACAAGCTTGACTAAAAACCTTAACCAAGGTTGACTAAAAACCTTAACCAAGTGGAATTAACTAGGTAATTCAAGGTTAAATGTAGGTTAAGGTCAAATATAGGTCAGGATTTGTTGATGTACATCACTAAGAGATAAAGTTGTCCAAGTATGGTTGGTGTAGGGCCAGGAGTATTCCATCTACAAGGTTGACTAAAAACCTTAACCAAAGAGAATTAACTAAGTAATTGAAGAGGAAATGTAGGTGAAGGTCAAATATAGATCAGGGGTTACTGATGTACATCCCTAGGAGATGAAGTTGTCCAAGTATGGTGGGTGTAGGGCAAGGAGTATTCCATATACAAGCTTGACTAAAAACCTTAACCAAGGGGAATTAACTAAGTAATTGAAGAGGAAATGTAGGTCAAGGTCAAATATAGACCAGGGGTTATTGATGTACATCCCTATGAGAAAAGGTTGTCCAAGTATGATGTCTGTATGCACAATAGTATTCCATGTACAAGCTTGACTAAAAACCTTAACCAAGGTTGACTAAAAACCTTAACCAAGGGGAATTAACTAAGTAATTCAAGAGGAAATGTAGGTGAAGGTCAAATATAGATCAGGGGTTATTTATGTACATCTCTAAGAGATGAAATTGTCCAAGTATGGTGGGTGTAGGGCCAGGAGTATTCCATATACAAGCTTGACTATAAACCTTAACCAAGGGGAATTAAGTAAGTAATTCAAGAGGAAATGTAGGTTAAGGTCAAATATAGATCATGGGTTATTGATGTACATCCCTATGAGAAAAGGTTGTCCAAGTATGGTGTCTGTATGCACAATAGTGTTCCATTTACAAGCTTGACTAAAAACCTTAACCAAGGTTGGCTAAAAACCTTAACCAAGGGGAATTAACTAAGTAATTCAAGAGGAAATGTAGGTGAAGGTCAAATATAGATCAGGGGTTATTGATGTGGATCCCTAGGAGATGAAGTTGTCCAAGTATGGTGGGTGTAGGGCCAGTAGTATTCCATATGCAAGGTTGACTAAAAACCTTAACCAAGGCGTGACGGTGACGCCGACGCCGACGCCGACGCCGACGCCGACGCCGACGCCGACGCCGACGCCGACGCCGACGCCGACGCCGACGCCGACGCCGACGCCGACGCCGACGCCGACGCCGACGCCGACGCCGACGCCGACGTCGACGCCGGGGTGACAACATAAGCTCTATTTATTCTTCGAATAGTCGAGCTAAAAACAACAAGGTGATAAAGAAAAGAAAACGCATTCCTTTTCATTTCCTAGCCTTGCCTGATAAACTTGGTATTCTCTGTATAATGTTACAAAATGTAAATATATGTAAATACACATAACGTAAAACGTAATTACCATAGTGACCAATTCAATAAATATAATGTAAAACGTAGTTACCATGATAGTGACCAATTCAATAAATATAATGTAAAACTTAATTACCATAGTTACCAATTCAATAAATATAACGTAACACTGAATTACCATAGTGACCAATTCAGTAAATATAATGTAAAACGTCGTTACCATAGTGACCAATTCAATAAACATAACGTAAAACGTAATTAACATAGTGACAAATTCAATAAATATAACGCAAAACGTACGTAGTTACCATAGTGACCAATTCAATAAATACAATTTAAAACTTAATTACCATAGTGACCAAATCAATTGAAATGCAACATGTAACAATTCTCAACATGAACAGAAAATTATGTTAACACCCAACTCACGAAATTCAGGAGTTCCATCATTGCGTAAAAACATATGCAACACTAGGATTTCACAATCACAGATAAGATAAGAATTCACATGTATATGTGGCTGTGACTGGAGAAATGGGGTTTATGGGTTTGTTAGCTTTTAGACCGCTACACACAACTATCGTCTGCTGTTGCTTTTATATATTGCCTTATTTCTAAATAAAAACATGGTTTAACAGCACTTCAGAATCATTTCCAATGGAAATGATTCAGAAATGTTGTGAAAGTATGTTCTAAAATGGTGTCAAATCATGTTTTTGATGATAAAAATGGAAAATAGAAAATAAACAGCAGACGACAAAAGATTAGGGCTAGGGTTAATCCAAATCAAATAGCACACACATGTAGCTTTATGCAATGTAACGATATTGTTTGCTTGTTAGAAGCCTAAGGGGTGTTTCATTGATGGAATGGCGAATGCACAGTCTGATCAGGATCTACACTGGTCGCTAAAACGTATAAGCCGCATGTATATGTGACTGGGAATGGATAAATGGGGCTTCAGGGTTTTGTGACCAGTGTAGATACAGATCAGCCTGTGCATCCGCACTGGAAATATATGTGACAGTGAATGGAGAATGAGAATTATGCGTTTCGTGACCAGTGCAGATCCAGATCAGCCTGTGCATCCTCACATTTTGACCAGGACCTGCACTGATCGCCATTCCATCAATGAAACATCGGTCAATGAAACATCGGTCATGCTTCTATTCTATACCCACCATTCTGCAATTCACACATACCTGTTGTTGGAACTTATATGTCGCGGAAACGATACCTTACACAAAAACTCGAAACATATGTAATAAAATATTGTCCAGACGAACATTCGAATCGGCGATCACAGTAAATACCCGCTCCACCCCACCCCTCACCCCGCCTCCCGGCGGAATAGCGGGGATTTTAATATTGTTGCTGTTGATTTAAAAGCACCATTGAGTTTTCCACACATTTTTTTATTCTCTGCTACTTTCAATTTTCATATGGATGTTGTGGGACCTATTTTTCCATAACCTGCACGCATTCTGCTCTGGATATTCACTAATAAAAATATAGGTTTAAAGGTACATGCCCACTCAGGAGTCACACAATGTTCTTAATAGGAATGAAATAAGAGTATAATTGTGTCACTACAAGTTCTAAAAATTAGGGGTGCCCGATACACAGATATAATAATTTAGAAATAAAATATGTTTTATTGACAGTGACGCGTGGTGGTATCAGGCTATTTTCATATGCAAATAAGGCATGATATTTTTTAATTATTTGTACTAATTAAATGCGTCACCTGAAAAAATAATGTTTTAGACATGTTATTGTATGATCATTGCACATCAACAAATAAATGCAGAGAACAAATAGTAATGTCCGTTAGCATTTTACGGAAAGACGGTTAACTCCCCTGATGTCAGTGTGGAAATTTATGTCTGATATAATATGTATACTAATGCCAATCAATACGTGGGGTAATTGTGAATGAATGAATGTTTATTTTGCCAGGAAAGGTCTGAAATGATGTCTCTGATATAAAGAATATTGTTTGCCTATTCAGTGGGCATTTACCGCCGTCTGAACAACGGCCAAGTACTGCCAATTTGGACACGTCTGTCCTCGGTCAATATCACACGAGGACGAGTACGCAGGACGCGGCCCTGAATATGTCGGAAGAGACGGCGGAGAGAGTGACTGCTAGTGTTTAAGAGCCTACGACAAAACAAAAGGACCCCCAGAAAGTGGGCGCAGGCCGGCCGGGGGCTGCAGCCCGAAAGGCAAAGCACGAGAAACTCATGCCCGAGCTTAGAGAGGCCAAGGAACATATGCAGGAAAATGCAAGCAGAGTCGCTGGCAGCATCGGTAGACACGACAGTCGACAGCAGTCGGCTGCAACACGCTATTACCGACTGAACCCCTTGGGTTGTTGGGGAATAGGACTGGCTGGTGCTGCTTGAGGGTTTGTGCAACGTGGGTAAGGTGTCACAGCTGTTACCACAAACGTGTCACCGGTCCCTAAGATAGAGGCATACCTTAAACAGGTTACCTCTGTCAATCAATTAACGACACACGTAGACCCATTCTATATGACATAACGGATGGAAAGATGCTCGTCAACGCGCTATATCACAGCGCTGTCTGGCCTTGCCATGGGCTACTCGCGCTTTGGCAAAATGGCCATCCGCGGTGACGATCCTAAGCCCGACTTCACGCCCAGCGACGTCGTCATGGTTGGTAGTCGTAGACGTTGCCTTCGCCATGGCCATGAAAGACGTGCTAATCAAACAGGGAATCATACCAGCAGATATTATGAAGTAGATATGGCCTCAATCGCAATGCTAGTTGGCGACGCCCTAGTCAACGCTTTGGCATTCTCTGGGAGTAAATACCTCGTCTCCACTCTACGACACTCAGGTGTCGATGAGGAGCGCAAACATCACACGACAAAGCCATAGAACAGCTCCAGGCCATGCAAGCAGCATGGTTGCGAAAACGAACTGCCCATCTTGACTGGATTAACGAAGAACTTCGCCACGAAGGCCACGCCGTGTAGACATTCCGGGACATCGACCCCGCCGTCCGCAAGTACTCTCAGGTCACAGGCAAATCTCCCGAGCCCAAGTTTCGGCTACACGCCTAGCGATGACCAGAAATGTCGCATCCGTCGTCCTCGGAATGGCCGATACGGATCTAGTGGCCTACACAATCACCAAGTGATCCGAAACGACCATGCTTCATCGCCACTGTGTGCATGAGTAGTGAGGCGAATTTATGATTTATTTTTTATATATAATCTCCCCGAAGAACTTTATAGCGCGATGCTTGACGTAGGGTACTGCGCCAGGTGGCACGAAATCCCCGAGCCACTAGGCCTGTTGCAGAAGCCTATTGTAGACTCATTCACCTGCTGGAATATTTGGCTGCTATTGTGCTAGAGGTACAACAACGACACGACCACGATGGACAGAAAACTCGCTATTCTTTACTACAATCCCCGAGGCTATTTGAATGGGCTCGCGGCGATTAAGAATCTCACCGCCGCGGCTGGTGTCTCTGAAGATATGGTCCATGCGTGGCTCAAGACGCAGGCACATCCCACGCCCTAAATGTGATACCGCTGCGCCAAAGCTGTCCCTCACGATCACACACCAAAATATCACAAATCCTACAAGTATGCACTCACCATTGCTGATATGGCCTCTCGCTACAGGGAGGCTGAGCCTCTGGCCACATAAGAGGCCAAAAAGGTCGCTGAAGCTCCCTCCCGCATCTATAGCGGAGCCCTCTTAGCTGTCCGTAGCTTCTCCAGTTCGATCCGGTGCGAGAGATTATGGACGCAGTGAGCCAGCTACTGGCTAAGCATGAAGATTATGTAAGGTGCGGCCGTGTGGATATCCACCAGGACCAAGGGATCGTGGGGCGCTTCAACCGGACCCTGGATCAAATAAAGTAGGTAGCCAGGCTGCCTGCCGTGATATCGGTCCTGAACAGTGAGGAGACCCGCCTCGCCGGCAGGAAGCCAAAAGATGCTATCAATGCCAAAAATGTAGCGCAAAAACCCTCCTCCTTTGTTCCGGGTCGACTTGAAGAGCAAAAGCCCCCCACGGGTGTTGTTGATCGGTACCTCTACCTGCCTGGCAAGCTTGAAGGTTGTCGCCGTCGCCGTCCTTGTGGTGCCTCCCTGACACGCAGTTGTCGCCGGATGGGGTTCTTACTCGCCCTGCGGGCGGCACATCATGAGCGATGCGCCTCCTCAGTTTCGGTTACACTCGAGACAAGTCAGCCGCACGTTTCCCCAGCAGTGTCCCCTACTGTTGTCCAGCCGGTCGACACTGAACTGATGTGTGTATTTAGGTTGGTACGTCCATAGCAGCTCGATATCGCACTCAGTGCAGCGGTGCTGTTGTTCCTCCTTGAGCCACAGTATATGGTCGACCTCGGTGGGAAGTTGGGCTCCCTCAACTAGTGGATTTGCGACTCGCTGGAACTGGCTCAGGTACTCTACTCTTGAGACGGCAAGGTAAGCAATGTTGGACCACTTGATATCTGGTGGGTCTGGACCTTGACGTCTCTGGCCCGAATCTCTTTGGCGAGGCGGTGTGTGAGCCTCCTGGCCATTATTGTCCCATCGGGTTTGCTCCCCTGGGTAAATTTGCATATAATGCTTCAGCCCTGGTCATCCATGATTGACATATCTATGTATTATGGCCGATGAGAAGCCATTTACACGCTTCTTTACCCTTCGTTGTACCGGAGGTATACCTGTTGTCGCGGGTATGTCTAAAAGGAGAGCCCGGGACGGCGATGGTGGTGGGCCGTCCCTAGGGCTCTCCGTGGTGTTTATTTTGGTTTTGGAAAGGGGGCTGGGAGACGCGACTGTTGCATTGGGAAGCGCGAAGGGGATATATAAAAGTTTTATGGCCTACAAAACCCCTCGGAAAGTGGGCTGGGGACCCAATAAGCACTCCATTAATTATTGTGAGGCGCTATGCTCCGGATGGCGCCTCCAGCGCGTTTATTTTTGTTCTTGAGAAATGGGTGCTGGGAGGCGCCACGAGGTTATAATGGGGTGAAAAAGGGGGGAAATTGGGTTAGGGGTCCGCGGCGGCATTGAGCCGCTGCACTCGATCCGGGAAAGGGGGTTGGGATGCTCAACAGGGCTAGAGGAGGGTTATAACATTCGGGAAAGGGGGTTGTGAGGCTCCACGGGGCTAATTAACTGGTCCAAT
>CM055275.1:77121275-77137492 GCA_029237695.1 Conchocele bisecta
AATTAACTGGTCCAATCATCCCCGCGCCGGCAGAGCCTCGCCCATCCCGTTTCATAAACCTTACCATCTATGTTTTCCCATTCACGGCACTAACCTACCATTCTCTATATCTGTGACCCAGTGTTATAGAGATGCATCCAGACACTAGACACAACAATGTTCGTGTTTCTATTATTTCCACCTACCATATTATAGGAATGTATGGCCTTTTTGTGGAATTTATCGGGGTATACACTTGGAAAAGTCGCTGGAATACTGGACGAAGGCCGGAAGGCCTCGTCCAGTATTCCCGCGACTTTTCCAAGTTTATATCCCCGATAAATTCCGCAAAAAGCCCATTAATTTCTTATAATTCCAGCATTTGAAATAAATTCGTCAAGAAAATGTGTTTATTTTGACAGACGGCAGCCATTTGTTTACATTGACAGCACTGACAGCGCACCTGTAGAAAGTAGTTCGGCGTGGGAGTTTACTGGGATATAAATTTTGGACAGAGACTTGCTACGGGCCAATCAAATGTTAGGGAATTGTGTAAATATTTTTGTGCTGGAATTATAAGCGTATATCCGTTGACCGTGTTGGTATATTGGTGGACGTTACACTGTCTGTCATCGCTAGCTGCACCAGACAGATCAGACCAATACCTGCAATAGTACATGAGGCCATGCCAATTCCTTTCCCTGTTAAGCGTCCACAAAGATGTTCAAAACATACATATGTAAGCGAAACAAACTATTAAAGCCTTAAAAAAACAAAGGTAAAAATGTTTCACGGCACATACGCACTGTGTTGACGGGATAAACATGTATCTTCATGCATGAACTACATATTTATTCATTTCTAAAATCGCTACCACCGACACTTTCAGTGTTTACGTTATTCTCATTGTTCGTACATTTTTCGATAGCAATTCATGTTTATGCTTCGCTACGGTGTTAGTTACATCGTAGATATAGAGTATACCAGGCTAGTGTCTTTTGATATCAAGTTTATCTGGCAAAGCTTGGAAACGCGTAGGAATTCCGAGGCTTGCCGAGGAATTCCTACCGTTTCCGAGCCGAGCCTGATAAACTTGATATCAAAATACACTAGTCTGGTATTCTATTTATCAGGTAACGTTTTATGCTCGAAAATTACCACAGATGACGTCGTTATCTATGGACAGAACGCGGACTTGTTTAAGTTGCGTCCTTACACTAACGTCATTCGGTAACGTCACGTGACGTCAACCGACCAATGGAACGTCAGTTTTCATTTGGTTGTAACCCGGATGTTGATATCAGGTCAATGCCTGATACAACAATATGTTATCAGTCAGTACGTATTCGGTCAATACAGGGCAGGTTACCTGATAAATACGTAGATAATAATAGCTGAAATCGCCGCACTTTATCCCGATACAATGGGGGAAAACCAACGTCATGTGAGGTCAGTTAGTGAGGTCAAAATATAATGAGGTAAATATTAACCTTTATTTTAACAATTAGCTTGTCTATTCTTATTTGTTTGATAGTGTGCATTTGATCTAACTAATATAATATCGACGTTTGACTGTGTATTTCCAAAGGATTATATGTGACTTTTAGGTGCGCGAATGGGAAACCGTATTCGGCAAATATATGCCGTTGACTGCAGTGCAGCGCTCTATGGCAATCCATTGCATAGAAAGCGGAAGAAGATATCCTTTCGATATCACATACGAATCCACAATGCCACGACGGTGATATATTATGTGTCACGATGGCGATACCAACATGTACGATACCACGATGTCAAGGTTACGTTACCTTCGATACCACGATGTCACAGTGACGATAGTATGATAACACGGTGACGATACTACAGTATATGTTTCTTTGCATCACACAGCTCAGGCTCAGCTCAGGCTCAGCCAATAAATCTGCCTGATTTCAAGCACAATGTTCGAGTATTTTGAAATAAAGAAATAGGCATGATTAGCGGCTACATTTCTTGTCCCAACGGCCATGTCGGCACTCCTCTTCAGAAAACATATTGCTCAGGCAATAAAACAGCTTGATTGTAAGCTGGCATTGTCAGTAGATGGTCAGAACCATTGACATCTTGGCAAGATTAACGCAGGCCGTTATGTAGGGAAATGCTACGACTTTAGAGAGCATTTTGCTTATTATTATTATTGTATTAATATTTAGTTTACTACTGTCTGTTTCGCGAAAGCTGCCGAAATTTTACGGCCATATAAACAATGCAAAAACAATATATTTTTTAATAATATTACATTTTTGCAACATTTAAGAATAAGCCTTCTTTTTATTTCGTGAAATTTGGTCCAATATTGATTTTATTGCGAAAAAAACAATTTTCACATGTTAAATCCACATAGACATCTTCACAGAGTGGGGTTTAACATGGGGAATTGTTTCTAAAATAGTTGATCGATTTTCAAAATTTAACTTTTGTTTTCTTAGTTGGATCATTTCCAAGCTATCTAGCCACGTTTCAGGATCAATTTCCTCCACCAGGTTATCCACCTCTTTTTTCCCCCATGTTAAATTCCCATAGAGAACTCATTTTTCGTAAGAAAATCAATATTTGACCAAATTTCAGAAAATAAAAAGAAGGCTCATTCTTAAATTTTAATAAAATTTAATATTATCGAAAACAAAGTTGTTTTTGTATTGTTTATATGACCGTACAATTTGGGCAGGTTTCGTGAAACAGACTGTAGTTTTCCCGCAATCGATAGTTACTAATATCATTTTAATATCAGGGGCGTCGGAACAGGTCCGGTAGGTCCGGCCACTGCCGGATCAATAATTTTCATATATTTGTAATTCAAGTATAAAAAAAAGGGAATGTAAATATTGTTCTGCAATTTTTCTCATTTCTCATCAAAGGTGTATGTTGTTACCACTCAGTCGAACCGTCTCGCCGTCAACTGTGTGGTAACAACATACACGTCTGTCAACACGTGGCATTGTTTTACCATGTCAAACTAGCGTATAATGGAAACGTCTGTCAACACGTGGCATTGTTTTACCATTTCAAAACAAATATAAAATGCATTTTACAAATTTAATGTTCTTATTTATATGTGTTTCGCGAAAATGCCCAACAAAATCTTCTCCATTGCCTACCACGGTTTCTGAAAGTATTGGAAGCACACATGCAACGTACATATCCCAGTACATTACATTAGCCACACGTGACGTCGCGCGACGTTGTTGATTGGTTAACATGTGTTTGACGACATTAATATCAACGGCATTGTCAATAACGTCGCTTTTCCATGTATTGCGAAACAAATGATTCTTATTGTTAACGCTTTATTTTGCTATTTTCAGTTTTTAAACTATCAGAAGTGAAGTGTAAGTTTCTAGAGGATATCAAACAAATTTATATTTGATATGAGATTTATGAAACGACTCGAACACAATTTATGCACCGAGCCTATCTGGCGAGTTTGAGATTAATATCACATGATTTCACACTTCAAATAGCAGAAAACTTGGAGATACCCAATACATTAAAGCTAGTATCTCACTGGGCTGCGACTGTTGGCGACAAATTGCGAACTAAACGGCATACGGCGTTCTCAATTTCCTCGCGTGAATCGCAGGGCCTCGTTTTCGTGTAGCTGGAATTTGGAATATGTTCAAAATATTCGCGCGACAACTTGTCGTTGCGGGTGTCTCGAACCCTTCTCAATTTAGTTTCCGTGAGTCAGAAAGTACGATAAATGTGAGACAACTTTGTGAGGCGTTGGCGACCTATACAACGAATTTGTGATTGATTGGAGACAAAAATGAGAATCGGACATTCCGGGCACGAGACAGGTGCGAACTGCCCTGGGACCCCTGGGAGCGCGACAAAATTGCGAATAAATTGAGAATAAATTGCGATTTCTCAATTGTTGCACATAGCTGTCGCGCGACAGTCGCAAGTGCAAAAAAAATCTCAATTTTGTTGCGTGAATGTATGCGAAATACTGAATTTCGCCGGGAGTTCGTACGACATTTGTGCAACATTCGTGCGACATACGCGAACGTGTCGTAATTCGCGTATTTTCTCGCAAATGTGTGTCTCCAACTAGTCGCGAGCTGTCGCAGCCCAGTGAGATACTACCTTTAGGCGAGAAGACGTCATTGACGATTTTCGCATCGAGTTGGAAATCTTCAATGAAAAAAATAGTTTGAATACTACCAATAAACATACTAAAAATATGCAATATTATTTTTTAAAATTGTAGTGATTTTACTGAGCCACCTCTAATGACGTTTAAAATATGATGACGTCACAGTAAAAATATCGTTGTCTTGTCGCGCCATTAAGGGCCATCATTTGGAACGTCTTCATTTAATTAGTTGGGCATAACGTTGGCGCATAATACGAATACGTTATTTGGGTGATGCGGCCAGCAAATCAAATTCGCTGTAGGTGTTATTACACGTGTGCCATGTCACACTTATGAAATGGGTTACACCACGTCATAACAAGGTTTACATGTGATACAACCATGGGCTGCTGCGTATACTGTGGTAAAAAAAAAGAAGCTCTGTTTAAAATTTTAAACAGACCAAATGTTTTTCTTCCCACAGTAAACCCAACGACCCATATTTTTATTCCTTAACCCTTTCAACCCTAAGGAACAGGAATGGACTGTGATATGCTAATGTTCAGACCAATACAATGGTTACAAAATAATTTTCAGATTCGTCAATTTATGAAAAGGGGGTGTTTTTGTTCTAAGAAATATGGAAATTACTTGCAAAAAGTGCAGATCCTGATGAGACGGCTCGTTACGAGCCGGCTCATTTGGATCTGCACTGTTTGCATAAACCGCTATAGCGGGCTTTTGGGTTTAAAGGGTTAATTGTGTATTCTGAATTGTCTTCATACTGAAGTTGATAATGTTTGATACTACATGTATATACGTTTCACCTGTTTAACATTTCAACACTAGTGCCCTTTATAGCGGTGTCTGCAAACAGTGTAGTTCAGATGAATTTCACCAGGATCTGCACCTTTTGCAAGTACTTTTCATATTTAATTACGAAATACATGTATACACCCCCTTTTCATAAATAGACTTGTATGGAAATCATTTATGACGATTTGATTGGTCGAGAAATTAATATATTAAAATACAGCCCAGTTTTTAATGGGTGAAATGTTTGAGAAGAAACAACCAACTGACTATGGGCTGTTGCGTTTACTGTGGTATATAAGATGTAAAAAACACAGTAAATGCAACAGCAATTTGTTTTATTACTTAAATATGGAAGCCCTGAAGGGACTTCTGACTTCAATACTTGTAACTTCATTACTTCCAACTTCCTTATTTGTAACTTCCTACTTCCTTACGTCTAACCTTCAACTTCATTACGTCTTACTTCTAACTTCCTTACTTCTTGCTTCCAGCTTCATTACTTCTACTTTTAACTTCATTGCTTCTAACTTCCAACTTCATCAATTCTTACTTCTAACTTATTTACTTCTAACTTCATTTTTTCTAAGAAGTAATGAAGTTAGAAGTAAGGAAGTTAGACATAATAATTGATGAAGTTGGAAGTTCGAAGTAAATAGAAAAGAAGTTAGAAGCAAGTAGTAATGAAGTATTGTCCGTAGAAGTAGGAAGTAATGAAGTTGGAAGTTAGAAGTAAGAAGTAGGAAGTAAGAAGCTAGAAGTATTCGAGTCATAAGTCCCTCCAGGGCTTCCATACTTAAATCGCATCGCTTTTTAGCTGCACATAATCGTCTGGCTGCATACTTGCTGCAATTTCTTTTTAATAATCATTTTATTTATTACATAGTTATTTTTTGCGAGATATTCATGTTTGTTATTATTAATTACATAGTTAGTGCATCTAATATAGAGAATACCAGGCTCTGCTCCCTAACCTGGCCCTGTCATAGATACCCGTATACATAGAGAATACCAGGCTGGCGTCTTTTGATATCAAGTTTATCAGGCAAGGCTAGGAAACGCGTAGGAATTCCGAGGCTTGCCGAGGAATTCCTACCGTTTCCCAGCCGAGCCTGATAAACTTGATATCAAAATACACTAGCCTGGTATTCTATTTATCAGGTAACGTTTTATGCCCGAAAATGACATTTGATGGCGTCGTATTCTATGGACTGCACGCGGACTTGTTTACGTTGCGTCAATACACTGACGTCATTCGGTAACGTCACGTGACATCATCCGACCAGTGGAACGTCAGTTTTCACTTCGTTGTAACCCGGGTGTTTATATCAGGGCAATGCCTGATACAACAATATGTTATCAGTCCGTACGTATTCGGTCAATACAGAGCAGGTTACCTGATAAACACCAATATGGTACATAAGATACAGTATCACCTGCGGTAATCTTGCCGATACTTGTGAAGTTCTGTATTTTAAAATTATTGAATATTGTCCTTGATATCAAGCAGCTTAATTGGCTGAGCCTGATAAGTGCTATAGCTAAGGCTCAGCCATTCAAACTGCGTGACTGCGAGTGGGCATTGTCAATAAATGGTGAGAAACGTTGATCTCGGCAAGATTAACGAATTCAGTCAGGTGTGCAAACGTCATTACCTTTTCCCATGTAAGCTAGACATTATAGTTGAGGATGAGTACCACTATAGGAATGAATGGCCTTTTTGTGGAATGTATCGGGTATAAACTTGGAAAAGTCGCGGGAATACTGGACGAAGGTCGGATGGCCTCGTCCAGTATTCCCGCGACTTTTCCAAGTTTATATCCCCGATAAATTCCACAAAAAGGCCATTCATTCCTTATAATTCCATCATTTTAAATAAATTCATCAAGAAAATGTGTTTATTTTGACAGACGGCAGCCATTTGTTTACATTGACAGCACTGACAGCGCACCTGTAGAAAGTGGTTCGGCGTGGGAGTTTACTGGGATGTAAATTTTTGACAGAGACTTGCTACGGGACAATCAAATGTTTTTGTTCTGGAATTATTTCCCACATTTTCGGCCAATCTCTGCTACATTTTTGTATGGATGTTGTGGGACGTACTTTCCCATAACCTGCCCCCATTCTCCTCTGGTTGTTCTCTAATTATACCCCCGCAACGAGTTGTGAGGGTATACTGGAGTCAGGTTGTCCGTCCGGGCCGACGTGCGTGCGTCCGTGCGTGCGTGCGTCCGCCCGTCACTAAACTTAACATCAGAGAAATATGTTATAACATTTAATTCCTTCATCAAAGATGCTTAATATTTCACGCATGCATTCCAGTAAGGCTGTACTACCATTCTGTGCCTAAATCCACGACCGTCCAACCCCCGCTGATCCCAAGGTCAAGGTCAAATACTTAACAAAACTTAACATCAGAGAAATATATTATAACTTATATTTGCTTCATCTAAAATAGGATCTCGTTACCAGGAATTAGCTATGTCGTGGGAACGAGATCGAACAAAACTAGCGGATATCGTACACAATGCCTGTCGAGCGATTGGTGCTTTGTTGCGCCCCATGACCTAACACCCAAGGTCTGTGTCAGCAATTCTAAAGGAAATTTCCAGTTTCGGTAGCGTATATGGAGGCTTAATGTGGGAGGAAACCTGAGTGCCCGCAGCAAACCCACTTGTTCGGTATGGCGATCACCATACCACCTCTCACATACTGTCCCGGTCGAGGTTTGAACACGGGCCGCATTGGTAGACACGCAGACGTTACCAATTGCGCGAACCCGAGTGCCTACCTATAATTACATTACATTGCAAATGCATTAGTTGATGTTCTCCGCTGTATAGGTAATAGGTTGCACTAAATCACAATCACAATCAACGGGAAAATAAGTGCGGAATAACATTTGCATTTCGCGCACTAAATTCATCTAATGAAGTGTGTATTATCCAAACTCTTACTAGTAGATCAGTCTCCACGAAGTCATAAGTAAACGAATAACGCTTCAAACGCAAATTGAAAATACTGCTCCGTCATAACCCGTACGCAATGTAAATAATGTAATGTAAGTAGAGTTAGGCTTAGCAAAGTATTGTGTGAGGGCACTTCAGAGTGAAGATGTCTATGGGGATTTAACATGCGGATTTTTTTTGAATTTCAGAAATACTGGACCGATATTCAAAATTTACCTTTGTTTTCATAGTTAGATCATGTTCAAGCTATCTAGTCACGTTTCGGAGTCAATTTCCAAAATGTTTCGTGTTCTGACTCCTCCCACAGCTCCTCCAGCTCCTTTTCTCCCATGTTAAATTCCCATAGAGAAATCAATTTTTCGTAATCATGAAAATAAAAATTTGACCAAATTTCACGAAATGAAAAGAAGGATCATTCTTAAACTTTGATAAAGTTTAATATTATCGAAAAATATACTATTTTGCATTGTTTATAAAATATAACCGTAACATTTGGGCAGGTTTCGTGAAACAGACAGTAGTGTAGGCGCTAGTGTGTAGGGAAAGCTATTTTATTATAGGAATGAATGGCCTTTTTGTGGAATTTATCGGGGTATAAACTTGAAAAAGTCTCTTTCGCAATTGGCGATAAAAATAAACAATTGGCGATAAAAAAATACAATTTTGGTTCTTATAGGAATGAAGGGCATTTTTGTGGAATTTATCTAAACTTATTTAAACTTTATTTAAACTTGGAAAAGTCGCGGGAATACTGGACGACGGCCGGAAGGCCTCGTCCAGTATTCCCGCGACTTTTCCAAGTTTATATCCCCGATAAATTCCACAAAAAGGCCATTCATTCCATATAATTCCAGCAATTGAAATAAATTCATCAAGAAAATGTGTTTATTTTCCGTTTTCTTAAGAATTATTTTAACTGCGCCTCACGGTTACGGCATGGGAGTTTATTGGGATATAAATTTTGGACAGAGACTTGCTACGGACCAATCAAATGTTAGGGAATTGTGTAAATATCTTGTAATCATATATTACCACTTTTACAAATGCTCAATCCATTCCAGACACAACGTTAACTAATTTCAACTTTTCAGTGGAACGTCATCAAACAACATTGAGACATCGATGTATGAGTCTGAGCTGTGCTACGTTGATAATCGTGGCATGATTAACGCAGACGAATGTGCACATTTTCAGAAACTCTAAACCAGCTGGTACATGTAGTTGTTGATGTGATTTTCATTTATCTGCCGAGAAACACAGCATGGCCTGAAATAGATGACAGCACAAATTAAACCTGATATGTGGCTGTGAACGGATGAATGGAACTTATGGGATGTCTGGCCAGTGTAGCTCCTACTGTCTGTTTCACGAAAGCTGCCCAAATTTTACGGCCATATAAACAATTCAAAAACATTATTTTTTTCGATAATATTAAATTAAAGGAAAATTTAAGAATGAGCCTTCTTTTTATTTCGTGAAATTCGGTCAAATATTGATTTTATTATGAAAAAATGATTTCTCTATGGGAATTTAACATGGGGGGAAAAGAGGTAGAGGACTTATGGGAGGAGTCAAAAAACAATTTTTTTTGGAAATTGACTCCGAAACCTAGCTAGATAGCTTGGAAATGATCTAACTAAGAAAACAAAAGTTAAATTTTAAAAATCTGTCCAGTATTTCTGAAATTTAAAAAAATTCCCCATGTTAAATCCCCATAGACATCTTCACTCCGTGAAGATGTCTATGGGGATTTAACATGGGAAAAAAAAATTTTTGCAATAAAATCAATATTTGACCAAATTTCACGAAATAAAAAGAAGGCTCATTCTTAAATTTTCCTCTAATTTAATATTATCGAAAAAAATATTGTTTTTGAATTGTTTATATGGCCGTAAAATTTGGGCAGCTTTCGTGAAACAGACTATAGTCATATAGCACACACATGTAGACTGATACTGATGATATGAACACTGTTAGTTAGAAGCATGACGGGTGTTCCATTGATGGAATGGCGAATAGTGCAGATCCTGATCAGACTGTGCGGATGCATAGGCTGATCTGGATCTACAATTGTCGCAAGACCAATAATCAACACAGCCATCAATTGAAGATGTTTTCTGTATCAATTGTCGAATGATACAGAATGGCGGTGAGGAATACAAACATAAATGCAAAATGTGTTGCCTCGCCTGATTCCCGCCAATAATCAATAATCAGTTGGATCAATATGACCAATATGCCTTCTTACACAGTATGTATTGACATAATATATGGTTAACCGCCCGAAATGAAGCAGATATTCATGCGCGTTACATGTAGTCGAACGTAGTCAAAAACATAAATAATTTAGATGTTCTAGCCGTATTTCTTTGGTTAATGCACGTACCAATCTCTTCACAAAATGACTGTGATAATGTAATAAATTCACAATAATAAAAATAATAAAAATAAATAAATATATCTTAAAGTTTAAACTTTCTCTCCCAAAGTATACTTTGCTAGATGAATATGGAAGAAGAAGAAGAAGAAGAGTTTATTGACATAAACTATATACAGTTTCTAGTCATAATAACTCAATTTCTAGCAATATATGAATAACATGATAGGTAATGAGTGAAACATGATATTAGTTGCATGAGTTTGAAGAAGTAAGTATTTTGAGGGTGGAAATTGCTTAACAACTGTTCATAAATTGCAAAATTACATGTGCATGTATAATTGTTGTCGTTGCCATTGTTGGAGAACCCGTGTTGTCCGATAGTGTCAAGTACAACGATTTAACATGGTGGTTGGTGGAATAAGCTGTGATATGTAACGGAGTACGGCGTAGTAGGCTGTCGGCTGTCAAATGGGAACCCAAAACGCCTGTCACCAGAGTGAGGTCAATCTCGGCTGCGCACTCACACATTATGTATGGTGTATGACGGAGGTCGTGTTGTTTAATATAGTTTGATCCGTTATAGTACTCAGCTGTCAGGGATTAGACTGTGTGAATGAGCTGCCGTGACGTTCCCCACCCCGGCTGGACACGCCCCAAAATCCCACGTGACTGCCCACGCACATAATTCAAACAATTGGGAGCTGTGGTGTATAATTCATGACTATCTATACTATGACCAGTGTAGCCCCAGGTCTGAACGCTCAAATGTGCGTCAAGACCACGAATCACACTGCGTTGTACACTATTGCATAGTACATATCCATTAGAAGAATGTATGTGCTAATCAATTAAGCTACTTCAATGGTTTCCTTATTGATTATACATGTAATAATACTCGTTTTTCAGTTAACATGGTATGCATGTATTATTGTTGTCATTGTTACCATTTCCAACCGTGATTAGCTAATAGTAACAATGCAAACAATATGCCATGACTGAATAATGATTGAATTATATTTACAACTTATTTTTTAATCGACTGCGAACAAAATGGATCTCAAGAATTATGCAACGGACCCATTGCAATGTTGGTGAAATAGGCTACAGATCGTGTTCGTGATCCCCAAAAATCGCCTCCAATACACAATCGCCTGCGCTAATAGTTGTAAATTGTTTTCTTTCAGAATGCTTGAACATTGTGCATGAAATCAAGCAGGTCGATTAACTGAGCCCGATCTGTGATAGAGCTCAGGGTCAGCCAATCAAACTGGTTGATTACGAGCTGAGGTCGCCAGTATATGTTGAGAAATGTTGACATCTTGGCAAGTTTAACTCAGGCAGATGCGTGCCTACCTTGACAATCGCACTTTGTACAATGGCGGCCATCTTGTTGTGTCATTGCGACGCGCGCGCATAGGGCGGGGCACATGGTGTCACGTGTCACGTCACATGGGTCGGCGACCTCGATGTACTTTATGTTGTTGACGATAATGACGCCTGGCGGCAGTGTCGTCGTCGGCAGGGGGGGTAATGTTGTTGCACGAGTTGTCTCCCATCTCACTGAAATTCAAATGGCATAGGTTAGAGAATACTAAATGGTTCGAAAATATCTGTCAAGGCTCAGGAAACGGGATGGGCGAGGCTCTGCCGAGCACATCCCGTTTTCGTGCCGCGCCAGATATTTTTTTCCCATTCACGGCACTAACCTACTATTCTATTTATCCCGTCAACAACTACAAATGGCTTTAAAATGCAAAAATGCACTGTGTTGACGGGATAATAGAGAATCGTATGGATGCTCAATAAATGAAAATGCAATAATTGTTTACATTCAATACATTGTTAATGTGGAATCTACAGACTATCCAAGTTTTGCACTAACGAACATTTTAGTCGTACGAAGTTTAATGAAACGGCCCCTAGAAATCTAATCTACATGTACTTGAAGGGGTGAGTGTACGAATGGGAATAAGTGCAACAGGGAATACAGTGTATGTTGTTTGTTTGTTGTGTACAATTGGTGATTCGTACATAAATAAATACATACATAATATGTAATGTTATTGGCAGAACGCATTGGGAAATGAAATTTACAAACTTATACTTACAATAGTAGGTTTTGTCCGTGCAGACACAGAAATGACAGTCGAGGTCTCCCTTCATCTGCATCACGCTGCACCGTGTTGAGCAGAGCCTGTCCTCTGGTCTACACGGATTGACCGGCGCTACGTAGTCGCTGTGTTGACCCGTGTAGCCGGACAGAACTGGTGGAGTAAACGGTTTTATGGTAAATATAGTTCATAGAAAGATATCATAGAAAAAAAGAAAATTCTCATCCGTAACATACTTGATTACGTTAACCCGGCCTAAAATGACATTAGCTGTTGATAGGTCGTTAAACACCATTAAATATATAAATCAACAATTAATTCGTGCGTAAATATGACTATACCTATAAGAATCCGGCACCTCGTGATAATTTGTATCACCAGATATATTTATAAACTTGAAAGTTAAGTTTTCCAAAATATCCAACCCTATTCAAGGTCATTTCAAGGTCATTGGTAGATACGGATCTACATTATTTGTTAGAACAATGGTTGAATCGCGACCAGTGCAGACCCTAACCAGGGGACAGTTTCACTAAAATTCATACGACTAAAATGTTCGTCAGTGCAAAATTATGATAGTCTGTACATTTCACATTAAGATAGTTTTCTTGTAAATAATTATTGGATTTACATTTATTTAGCATAGGCTGCATATGTAAATAAATGTAAATCTATCAATTAAAATTTCCAGACGATCATAAATTTGCACTTAAGAACATTTTAATCGTACGAAGTTTAATGAAACGGGTCCTAGTCCTCTATCATAATGTTTGTAAACAGTGTAGATCCAAATGATATAACGATATGCACAGTTAGCGGATATGTTCTCATTGCTAAAAAAAATCCCTCGTTTCGTTAAATTGGCAAATTTGAAAAATAGCATGGGAATGACCATTCCAGTTACATTGTACTTAGTGTTGACAGGGTTAACTCTCTGCGTAATATACACTTTAGTCGTAAGAAGGGGGGCCGTTTCACTAAACGTCGTACGACTAAACTGTTCGTAAGTGCGAAATTACGATAGTCTGTAAATTTCACATTAACATAGTTTTCTTGTAAATAATTATTGGATTTACATTTATTGAGCATAGGCTGCATATGCAGCCTATGCTCAATAAATGTAAATCCATAAATTGAAATTTCCAGACGATCCTAAATTTGCACTTACGATCATTTTATTCGTAAGAAGTTTAGTGAAACGGACCCCAGAATGCGCGAATCATAATTTTATTGACTAAAATGTATGAAATTAGTAAACTCTGTCAATAAATATCATGTTAAGCTATTCTCTATTTCTGAAATAATTATGTAATGAAAACGTGACCCGAGAAATGAGGCTTGTATGTATGGCAAGTCGGGCTCCTAAATTTGACGGATGAGAACCTACAATATCACAGCCATATATTAATCGTTTACATATCCTTACTAAGTACTGGAGTCTGCTTGCAGACCTCGATAGATTGACCACAAATATCATAAACCCAATCAATTTCTCCAGTTACAACCACATAAACATGCAATTTAGGTCTACCCCACCATTGATTGTTCCTATATAAATTGATTAATGACCACACATTTTGCTATTCTCTGCTACTTTCATTTTTCATTTTTCCCATGGATGTTGTAGGAACAAATTTCCCATAACATGCACCTATTTTGCTCTGGATAATCACTAGTTAAAATATAGGTTTAATTATTGATGAGAAAGATAAATTCAATCTTCTGTGACCACCCTGGTTGTGGCGCAAAAAGTCAGCGGCTGAAACTGAAACCGCCTCCCATGACAAACATGCTCTGACTTACAAAATAATCTCAAAGCATATGCTTGAAACTGATGTAAATGATACATTAACATGGCTGTGAAGTAGATTAGTGCATCAATAGACTGGTTTCTGCAAGAAAAGAGTGTCACAGTCTATCGCTTAGCAAATCAGGTTTATGTTTATTAACGTACTACTTTTGACTATACCGCGCATGGATATCTGATGATTTAGTGTGGTTAAACCTTTAACCAAGAGTATAAGATCGGTTCTATGGCGCTATAGTATAAACCCCATTTCCATAGCCACAACAACATACAAATCAATTAATCAGTTTTTTCAACAAACTCACCATTATGTATAAGTTGAACTAATATGACAAGTATCGTCCCAGCTTGAAAAAAGTCCATCTTCATGTTCGCATACAGTCGAACCTCCACGAACGGTCACCTCTCTACAACAGCACCCTCTCTGTAACAGCCGCTATTTTATATCCCAAATGGATGATTTCCAATATATCTAACCCTTCGACTGCTGAGTATGAACATTGTCGTCTGATGTTGCTTTTGCATTATTTCTCAATAAAAACATGTTTTGACAGCACTTTAGAATCATTTTCATTGGAAATGATTCTAAAATGCTGTCAAAGCATGTATTTGATGAGAATTATCGAAGAAAATAAATAAACATCAGACGATACAATTTAATTCAGCATTAACCTCCCTACAACAGCCACCTCCCTACAACAGCCAGTTTTACGTCTTCCCATGGGTGGCTGTTGTAGAGAGGTTGCACTGTATTATAAAATAATACTTCTTGAAAAAAACTTAGTACTATTTTCGTATTCGATTGTAAGATGAGCGTAATAACTAGCTTAGGTTCCAATTAATTGAAATCGGAACAAAAAGTACAATCATTAATTTTAAAACTGAATCACGTCCTAGTTTCGTAGTTGTAGTTTTACTTATACACCACCGCCTGCGTTAATCTTGCACGGATGTCAACGTTTCTGAACAACAACTTGCAATATCAACTCGCACTCTAGCAGTTTGATTGGCTGTGCCTGAGCTGTAGCACAGCTCATGCTCAAGCGCATTGCTTTCAGACACGCTATTCCAGCATTTTGTAATAAACAAATTGACAAATGTTGGCAAGATTAGCGCAAGCGGTGGTGTACATACGTATATCTGACCTGCTGTTATTAAATGCGCATTGACGTTGTGAAATGCGTAGTAAAGGACAAAATGTGACTACGTTGCTCATAATTGTGTGACTAAGTAACTCTATTTCTCGTCTTCTGAATTTCTTATGTCATATTGAGACAGAATGACTGTCAACAGTGTTAGCATATCATAATCTACAGTGTTAAACTGCTCAATAATTCCCATTTCTCTTATGACTGGTCACAACGGCTGTTATATCTGCAAACCGCTGAGAAAATGCACCTGGCGACGTCCCCAACCAGCGTAGTCCCAGTACCGGACAGTCCCGGGCGTACGCTAGTCACGATCCCGTTAAAAAAACATTTGTTACGCATTTACTAACAGTTGACCAAACTGTGACTTTGATTTTATATGTGGCTGTGACTGGCGAAATGGTGTTAACATGCGATCTGTGTCTAGTAGTCTGACGCATATTCAGCTAGCGCACTCCCGTAAGTAACCTGGGGACGTTATGCTAAACTTCGTACGACTAAAATGTTCTTAAGTGCAAATTTAGGATCGTCTGGGCCCGGTTGTTCAAAACACCCAGTTAGCTTAACGGACTGTTAAGTCCTTAACGGACTGCTAAATCCTTAACTGAATGGTTAAAATCTCTGTTAAAACAGTCCGATTTAACAGTCCGTTAAGCTAACGGATGTTTTGAACAACCGGGCCCTGGAAATTTAAATTGATGGATTTACATATATTGAGCATAGGCTGCCTAGTATGCAGCCTATGCTCAATAAATGTACATCCAATAACTGTTTACAACAAAACAGTGTTCATGTGAAATTTACAGACTATCATAATTTTGCAGTTACGAACATTTTAATCGTACGAAGGTTTGTGAAAGGGACCCCCTGGTACTGATCAATATATTGCTTTCCCA
>CM055275.1:77137992-77161241 GCA_029237695.1 Conchocele bisecta
TATATTGCTTTCCCACACATTATATGCGCGGATGCGCAGGCTGATCTGGGGCTGCATAACCCATAAGCTCCATTTCCCCATATCCAGATATGTTGATCATGGTCTACACTGATCACAAAAGTCACAATGCTTCTATGCTCATCCTACCGTCCATATATCCGGTAGTCGCTTTGACATTGCACTAAGGAATCTTTCTTATCTCTGTTGTTGAATATACATGTACAAATGCGTGCCATGGTCACAGGCTTTCGGCGTGTTTCGGCTTTCGTCGGTACTGCTATAATTGAACGGCGATTGTAATACTGAATACATACAATGCTTACTTCCCTTGCGATTAAATAACGCAATTTACTTTGTTATTTATTATAAGGTCTGCAACTTCTGGTCGGACACAAGCTCGTATTGTAACAACATAACATGTTTAAAATTGTAATTTTCTATGTATTCTATGTATTTCTGCAGAAGATTGATAATTCTCAAATTCGTTTGTTATGATACGAGGTCGTGTCCGACCTAGGAAAACCAGTTTTACTATTTCACCAAGATAACAATAATTATCAAATGAACATGTGCACATTCCGCTACCATATTTAAATAATTAGCGTTAATAAAATCGCGGAACGTGTTGTGTTTGTCGTGTCGGACCAAAGTTATAAGCCTTGTTAATATAGTTATACCGATGAAAGCCGAAACACGCCGAATGCCTATGGTCATGGTAGGACCCGATTACACAGAGAGCACTTTGTATTTAACATGTTTAATGAATAAAAGCATGTGCTGTTGCGTTTACTGTAGAATGAAAAACATTTGGTCTGTTTAAAGTGTCTGGCGTCCGAAGGACTCCTCGCAAACTTTACAGACCAAATTTTTCATACTACAGTAAACACAACATACCATGGTTTTATTACTTATATTTACATTGCATGTTCTGATAGTTTCAAAAATGTAAATAACCAAATACGGCGTTAAAATTAAGAACCATTATATTTCACGTCAGTTTGTCGCAATTCATGGAACGCCGGTCAATAGCGTGACGTTATTGACAACGACGATGAACGTCATGCATTTTAATTACGAACACATTTTAACGAATCAACAACGTCGCGCGACGTCACGTGGGGCTAATGTAATGTACTGGGATATAAACGTTATGAATGTATGGATAGTGTAAATATTATACATTCTGAGACAAACATTCTCATAATAAACTCACATAATACAATTAGTTGCGAACGGTAACTCTTGCAATTACTCCGTACCGTCGACGGTACGGGAGTAATTGCAAGAGTTACCGTTCGCAACTAATAATACAATCTGTATTAGCTAATTTCTTAGGTCACTCTCCACGAAATACAACGCAAATAAGAAAATGTACTTACTTCATTATTATGATGGATGGATTGTGATGGATTTTGGCTCATTAAACATAATCAAATACGTACATAAAATGCAAATTCAAGTATTTTTGTGTTGTTGATGTTTTTTTTCTTCAAAATAATAAACCTCTTACATGTCCCACCATTTAGTATTTGAAGAAATTCTGTAAAATATTGATTTTATTTCGAAAAATCTATTTTCTCTGGAAATAAACGGGAGTGGCTACCAGGTGTGAAAACAAGAAAAAAATGAAATTGACACCGGAAGTAGGTAAATTACCTTCACTAGTTTAGTCCATCTTAGAAGCACAAATAAAATCAATACTGGTGGAATTTCATCAAATAAAAAGGAGGGTATTATTTTTCTGGCATTTACAATTGTTTTTATTTACTGTGGAATCATGTCTCATGTAAAAACCTACTATTTATTAAGCGAGTTCAGTGATTTCATAACAACGAGGCTATGCCGAGAATCCGCTGGCCGAGATTGAGAGATGTCAATGGCCTATAGTGCATGTCCGCCTAAGTATACACAACCGCCTGCGTTAATCTTGCCATTTAGCAATATTTATGGACATAAATATACAATGCCAACTCGCAATCGTCTCATGCTCGGGAATCTAGTTGCTTGATGTCTAGCATAATATTCAAGTATTTTCAAATAATGTACACATGTTGGCAGGATTAGCGCAGGCGGTAGTGTAGAATATACGCTATAGCTGTCACATGTATCATCACTCTAGTATAGTTATAGTATAACCAGGATCTGGAATTACCTCCCTTATCGAATGACCGATATTGATTTCGAAAATCACTCATATTTCCCGTCAATGACGCAGGAATGTAAGAAGACATTCAGAACTCGTGTGGAATGGAATTCCGCACGAGCTCTGAATTTCTTGTTACATTTCGACGTCATCATTGGAAAATATTTCATTTTTTCGAAATCAATATTGGTGAAAATCGACAATACGATAAGGGAGGTAATTCCAGAGGCTGGCTCATGTCATCGTTCACGTAATAAAACGCATTCCATGCATTCAATTACTAGATGGACATGTTCAAAAAAGATACAGTGAAACAACCTCTCTTAACCGCAGACCCTGGGATATCCCTGTAAATCATGCATTTGATCATTCTGAGCCATACATGTGTGCTGTGCGATCATGAACAGTCATTACTCACCGAGATAAATGACCAAGAAACTCATCAAAAATAAAAGCATGGATGTTTTCTTGTGTTCGGTTTAGAGAGGTGTCACTGTACATATTTTCGCACTTTTCTACAGCTTCCACAAAACAGAGTGGACCGGACACCCAGTGAGGATTCCAGTGTGTCTGGGGGCCGTTTCACCAAAATGTTCGTAAGTTCAAAATTATGATAGTCTGTAAATGAAACATTAACAATGTTTTATTGTAAACAATTATTGTATTTACATTTATTGAGCATAGGCTGCATATGCAGCCTATGCTCAATAAATGTAATATAAATCCATCAATTGAAATTTCCGGACGATCCTAAATTTGCACTTACGAACATTAAAATTTTTAGTCCTACGAAGTTTAATGAAACGGGCCCCAGGTTTGCCGAGATTCCAGCGTACTTCTGGGATATGAGCACCTCAGAACCATTTTGTGTTCGTTGCAATCATGAACAGACTTTACCTTCGCAGATACATGACAGCACCACATCGGAATTGACCGTATAGGCGTCTAGCGCGACTGATTGAAATTTCGACAGTTATGCAAATAAACATCTATTCTGCCCTCCCAAGTCAAACTGCAGTATCTGTTAAACTGCAGTATCTGCACTATGATGCTATGCTGACCCTGTGCAATCATCCCCAGGTGGGGATGATTGCACAGGGTCAGCATAGCATCATAGTGCAGATACTGCAGTTTAACAGATACTGCAGTTTGACTTGGGATGATTGCACAGGGTCAGCATAGCATCATAGTGCAGATACTGCAGTTCAACAGATACTGCAGTTTGACTTGGGAGGGCAGTATCGGCAATGCCAACTCGCAATCCAGCAGTATCAGTCTCAGCCAATCAATCTGTTAGATGTCAAGCACAATGGTGAAGTATTTTAAAATAACGAAATTGACAAATACACGTATTGCAAGATTAGAGCAGGCGGTGGTGTATGCCACGTATTTCCATTACTCGTTATATTTCTATAATCTTCAGCCGATTCTCTTCATACTTAATGAGAATACGTACATATTGGCAAGATTAGTGCGGGCGCGGATGTATATCTGCTTGGTTGTATGGATAAATTGCGCCATTTTCGGAATCATTCAAACATAAAACAGATGATCGTATTCAATCAATATATACATTATATATAGACAACGATATGATCTATCACTGCCGAAAATATAAATCTATCAAACATGTGACGTATTCCCTTAAAGGTACATGCCCACTCAGTAGGCACAAACTGTTCTTTATATCAGAGACATCATCTGAGACATTTTCTGGCAAGAGAAACATTCATTCACCATTACCCCATGTATTGACTGGCATTAGTATGCATTTTATATCATACGTAAATTTCCACACTGATGTCAGGGGCGATAACCGTGTTTCCTTAAAATGTTAACGGACATTACTATTTATTATCTGTAATTATTGTTTGATGTGCAATGATCATACTTTATAATCTGTCGAAAATATAATTTTTTTCAGGCGACGCATTTAATTAGTATAAATGATTAAACAATATCATGCCTCATTTCCATTTGAAAATGACCTGATACCACCGTGAGTCACTATAGTAAAATAAATATTACTAAATGATTATATAGAGAATAGTAGGTTAGTGCCGTGAATGGGAAAACATATCTGGCAAGGCTCAGGAAACGGGATGGGCGAGGCTCTGCCGAGCACATCCCGTTTCCGTGCCGCGCCAGATATGTTTTCCCATTCACGGCACTAACCTACTATTCTATTTATCCCATCAACACATACAAATGGCTGTAAAATGCAAAAATTAAAAAAACACTCTCCATTAGCCTGATAACGATGTATATTCTTTGTTAGAAGTATGGTGGGTTTTCCATTGATGGAATGGCGAACATGTGCATCCGCACAGTCTGATCAGGGTCTACACTGGTCGCATAACTCATAAGTCCCATTTCTCCTGTCACAGCCATGATGCTACATTACAATTCGTTGGGTACTCCGTCAGTAGTAAATGTAACTGCGTTGATATAACGACGGCACTGGATCGATGACCTTGCATGTCCGGACCGACTATTTAAGTCCCCATCCGATAGGACTAGGCTAGCACGAAGTTGTCTTGCCCAAGGACACGCCGAATCGGCCATTTTCAGTGGGTCGAGGTGGGAGGTGGTCTCCCGATTCGCAGTCCGACGCTCTACCTACTGAGCTAATCCGGCCACCGATCACCCAAAACAGACATGATGAACTGCTATATATAGCTCGTGTAAATTCGGGGTCACGGGGGAGGAAACCGGAGTACCCGGAAGAGACCCACTGCTATGATCTGGCCACGGCCATACCATCTCGCATACTGACGCTGCCGAATTTTATCAAATACAATAGTGCGTTGTACTGATATAGGTCATGTACGGTACTTACAAAACGTAAACAATACAAATTGACGTATCAGCTGAGAGACTGTGCATTTAACTGTGAGTGCTCAATGATAGAATTGTATACATTGTTCTAAAGTGTACAAAGGCCGTTTTGGTACGTGGACGTCTGTTTTGATTTGCACTATCCGTAACAATTAGTCAATTACTGCTCTTATCTGTCACAATAGAACATAAAACAGATAATACGTCATTGCATGTATATGATATCATAAATGTAACTGAGAAATGACGCTTTTATGTTTTGCGACCAGTGTATATCCAGATCAGCCTGTGCATCCGCACAGTCTGATCAGGATCTGCACTGTTCGCCATTCCATCAATGAACCACGCGTCATGTTTCTAGCACACATACAGTTAGCAGCAGCCTACAGGTGTGTGCTATTTCATCATGACTTACACTGGACACAAATACCATAAGCCCGTTTCTCCAGTGACAGCCGCACATACTATAATGACCAATTGACCAGCAATACTGTTTGCATTCTTGTGTACACTGTCAATGGCGTTACCATTTGCACTGTTCTTAGGATATACATATTAATAACCACGTGTATCTAAAGGTATGTATATTTGGTTACTGAATTGTATTAACCCTTAGACCGCTACACACAACAATTGTACTCGACTGTTGCTTTTATATCTTGCCTTATTTCTCAATACAAACATGGTTTGACACAGTGTAGTGTACTATGTATGTGCGTCCGTCTGTCCTGTCCGTCATGGAATGTGTCTTGCCAACTAGTACAGTGTTCTTCCTATCCATTAGAGAAATACAAAATGTTTGTATTTCTTTATTTTTCAGCATATTCCCTTCATATTCAATTTGTCTGACCTTCAATTCAATTCAATTTCTTTATTTCATTTTTACACAGATCATGGTATAGCCAAATGCGATATAATATCACCAACACATAATAATGAGGAACATGCAGTGAAACTATACTTGATTGTCCTGTTAGGTGGAAACAAATGAAGTGCAATTTAAAGGTGTATGATCACGTTGTTTCCAAACCCGATTTTCCGATGTGACGTAATCTGTGACGTCATTTTTACAGTAGATTTCATTGAACTCTTCCTAACAAACGGACGGATGTTGATGATATGTAGCGCACCAAATACGATGGCATATGTGTTTTATGTGTGCTCTGAAAGTTCTTTACAATAACTTATAGGTTTCACAAATAATCGACCGGAGTACCGATTATTTCTTACATTCACGTGCTCTAGTTTTTATTTACAGTTACTGTAACCGATTCTTCGTCAAAACTACATAATTATGAGATTAAAGCCGCCTATACAATAAATGGCAAAGTGCACCGCATTTGCTGCTATATATTTCATAAAAATATGTCATTCCATTAGCAAGATATTAAAGGAAGTCTACTGTAAACACATCTAAAAAACATGACGTAATTCCGTTCGGAAACCACTTGATCCCCCACCTTGAATGTATTTACACAGTGTTATTAGTTCTCGATCATTACTACTATAGTATACGTAGTTGGACCTGGCTCCGCACTGTTTGTGTTAGCAGCCAGTGCGGATCCAGTAGCCGATTTCATCAATATTGCAAAGTATACTTATCTAGCAAAGTACACTTTGAGGAATTAATGATTTATTTTTCCCGAAATGCATTATGTCATATAGAACTAACCACTGCATATATTTGATGATTAAAAGTATGCAGAATTATTATACTGAATGTATTACATTATCACAGCCAAAATGGATGTGATAATGTAATAACTTCAGTATAATAAAAATTGATAAATTTATCCTTAAATTTTAAAACTTCTCCCTCAAAGTATACTTTGCTAGATAAGTGTACTTTGCAATGTTGGTGAAATATGCTACATATCATTCAGTGTACGGTGTAGACACCTACATTGACATATGTCCTAAAGTGCAATGCACAACACATACAATGCTGCATCTGAACATTTGAAGAATAATAATATAATAACACTTTTTCACAAATGAATGCCAACTTCAGATACTTTAAGTTGAATTTTAATAAAGAAATGAGTTCCGTAACTAGATCATGTGCCTGTACCGATATTTGTCATGTTTTCTATGCCACCGGGTTTCGAAGAAACGGGTGGCATATAGTGTTTGGACCGTCCGTCTGTCCGTCTGTCCGTCCGTCCGTCACACATTTCGGTTAACCACTTTGTCACAGTTTCTCAAATATGCTGCAGGTGGCATCCGCGTTCGACAGACTCATTTCTTGTTTTTCTTCAAAATACTTCATTTCGGGGAAAATAAATGATTACTACCTCAATACGGAGCCCCTCAGAGGACATGGATTGTTTTTATTAATTCGTTCCCACGAAATGACAATTCGTTCTCTCAATTTAACAATTCGTTTCCTCGAATAAACAATTCGTTCCCACGATTTAACAATTCGTTCCCGTGTTATTTTCTGGGAACGAGTTGTTAAATTGAGGGAACGAATTGTTAATTCGTGGGAACGAATTGTTAATTCGTGGGAACGAATTGTTATTTCGTGGGAGCGAATTAATAAAACAAATTTATATGTCCCCTCCGGTGCTCCGTACCTCAAAGTATATGCTAGATAAGTATGCGTAGCAAGTTTGGTGAAATCGGCTGCTGACAAACGGTCCACACTACCTACCGCCTTCGCTAATTCTGCCAATATTTGTCAATTTATTTATTTCAAAATACTTGAAATATTGTGCTTGAAATTAAACAGCTTGATTGGCTGAGTCTGAGCTGAATTTGAGCTGAACCTGAGCGATCCGCAGCCAACATTGTCTTGGTAACGATTTGAGCGGTAGTTATTTTCTGTCCAATATATATATATAGTGTTTACACAGCAGATATTTTGAAGATGTACCCACACACTTAATACATTTAATCAATAACAATATTCTGGAACCTTTTTGAACGCCCCTCATGTGAAAATCAAAAATTGTATTCATGAACACAACGTTTATATTACTAATGGTGTGTTAGGACCTGGCACCAGATCAGGATGTTAGGACCAGGTGTTTCTAATTCCAGGGTTGAATATATAGAGAATAGTAGGTTAGTGCCGTGAATGGGAAAAATATCTGGCAAGGCTCATGAATTTCTTTATTTCTCATCAGAAGTATATGTAGTGACCACCATTTGAACCGTCTCGCCGAGACGGTTCAAATGTGTGGTCACAACATATACTTTGGTTCAGATAGAGAATAGTAGGTTTGTGCCGTGAATGGGAGAAAATATCTGGCAAGGCTCAGGAAACGGGATGGGCGAGGCTCTGCCGAGCACATCCCGTTTTCGTGCCGCGTCAGATATTTACATATTTGTTCCCTTTCACAGCACTAACCTACTATTCTCTATAACTCTTCAAACGCGAAAGTGAAAATACTGCTCAGTCATAACTCGTATGCAATGTAAATCATGTAATGTAATTAGAGTTAGGCTTATAGAGAATAGTAGGTTAGTGCCGTGAATGGGAAAAAATATCTGGCAAGGCTCATGAATTTATTTATTTCTAATCAGAAGTATATGTAGTGACCACCATTTGAACCGTCTCGCCGAGACGGTTCAAATGAGTGGTCACAACATATACTTTGGTTCAGAAATAAGGAAAATAGATAGAGAATAGTAGGTTTGTGCCGTGAATGGGAAAAAATATCTGGCAAGGCTCAGGAAACGGGATGGGCGAGGCTCTGCCGAGCACATCCCGTTTCCGTGCCGCGCCAGATATTTTTTCCCATTCACGGCACTAACCTACTATTCTATTTATTCCGTCAACACCTTTGTGTACACATGGCTGTAAAATGCCAAAAATAGTATTTACTGGATATCAAAAATGTTTCACGGCACCGTGTTTCACGGCACATACGCACTGTCTTGACGGGATAAATATTTTTCCGTAAATATTCCGTTCTGATTTTGGATTTTCCCTGCATCAGGTGAAATATATTGATTGGACCCATTGAGCTGGCCTAAAATAAAGGGCCGTTAAACACGTTGTAAATAAATAATTAATTATGTTTATATATTATATGTAACATTTTGATAACAGTTGCTATTCATTTTCACAATACAACGTCACGAAGGCGTCTCCTTGAAACAAGTGTTTTGGTCTTGACGTTCCGTCCGTCTATCCATACGCTCGTGCGTCAGTCCTTGGTTATTTACGCCGAAAAGATTGTAATAATTTCTCCGCCATGCAATAACGTCAATATTACTGGATGAATTACTTAACATTCGCACACTTGATATATGTGGGCATATGCACACACTCGTGGCTCCATATGCCATTGACCTACACAAGGTCGCTGTAACACTTAAACATATTTTTACAGTTAAGTATGACAAGGGGGCATATCCATGTTTTACACACATAGTGTCTAGTTTAATATTGTTATTTATCCCGTCAACACAGTGAGTATGTACCGTGAAACACGGTGCCATGAAACATTTTTGATATCCTGTCAATACGACCTAATCTCTGCGTATCAATATGTGCGGTGGCTGGGGTTATTTTTTATTGAATTTTAAAGCCATTTGTATGTGTTGACGGGATAAATAGAATAGTCGGTTAGTGCCGTTAATGAACAAATATATCTGGCGCGGCGCAGAAACGGGAGAGCCTCGCCCATCCCTTTTCATAAGCATTGCCAGATATTTTTTCCCATTCACGGCACTAACCTACTATTCTCTATATGTCTTGAGCAACATTTTGGTAACCCCTGGTACATGTATTTTCGTTTTACAATATAAATCTTCACTTACGCCTAAAGCTACCTAAAACAACCGAATGCAAATACAGTTTATAGCAACACGTGGTTCCGAACGATATTTCCGACGTGACGTAATCTGTGCCGTCATTTATACCTGTAGTATATTCTATTTAAAATCTTCCTAACACACGAACGGATTTGATGATAAATATCGCACCAAAGACGCTGAATTATGTGTTGTATGGGTGTTCTAAAAGTTATTTACAATAACTTATAAATTTCGCGAAGAATGGTGGGTGGCTGGTCGGATGAACGTGACGGGTAACTTAACTGTAGAATCACGATTTGCTTGGTTTAGCCCTCGTTATTATATTTTGCACTTTTGTTACCTGTGAGTTGAATTGGGTTATTGCCCATTATAAAAGTAGTAAGATTATTACTGATCATATTGCTTTTCAGAGGGGGCCACGTGATTCTGGTGTGGCGATGACCATGCATCAGATCAGGATTATTCTAATTTCATGGCTGAATATATAGTGAATTTATTGTAAATATTCAATTATGATGTTGGCATTCCACCCCACCCCCCCTTCCATTTGTACATGTACTTGAACATGTACTTGTACAGGTAATTTAGGGATTTAGTACTAAACCCATTGACCCGGCCTTAGCTGATCTTAGCTGTTGATATGCCGTTAAACCTCAACAAACAAACAAACATCACGAATAAACGAGCATAGTCTATTTCTTATATTCCGTTTCACATTAATTTTGCTGTCCTCTGTTTCATACAAACTCCGTCATTTTGTTAGAATATATTAAAGGAAATCTACTGTAGACACATATAACAATATGACGTCACGCCGTTCGAAAACCACGTGATCCCACACCCTGGGCCATGCTATTTGCATATGTTATGGCAATTAAATATATCAAATTTTTAACACATTACCATATAATGATATGCATATGTATGCCTTCGCGAATATATATGAAATAAAAAATGATATATGTAACACACATATTGAGGCGTAGTCAATTTCAGGTCAATATATACACTGACGATGTCATTATACTGGGACTGTGAATTGAGAAATGGGGCTTATGTTTATTGCTGCGGTGTAGCCCCAGACCAGATTGCACATATGTGCAATCTGATCAGGGCCTACACCGCTCGCCAGTCAGTCGCGGGAACAATTATCGTGCAGATAACAAACGATGTAGACACTTGTCACGTGTCAGAAATGCGCTTTTTTGATTGGGGGCTAGCTAGTCTGGTGGCAAATGTATTAAGCCCAATTTGCAAACTGCAAGGTCGCATATTGCGCGGTTATTGACAGTTTATACATGTTCGATAGATTCGTCCGTAGCAAATAAAACGATACCTGTCAATCAGCTAGCAGTGCGATATCGACATGCATGTATGCGCCGGTTGACAAAATGGACCTTTTGTAAGTTTATGTTCCAAACTTCTCGACCAATACAAGCATGTAGGATTTCGTCTCAAATAATCGCATATTTCGAAACTTTCGCCAATACCTATTAAAAAGTAATCGTTAAATGCTGCAATACGTACACATTCATATTTAAGTCCCGGCTTGTTGACGTAACGTCCTGTGACGAGAACCATGTCATTGCGTGTGCATGATCGATTCGGTGTAAAAGCGCCAATCACGTAATACTATCGTAATTTGAAAGCACGTTTGTGGGCAGTGCTGCACATGTACACCCGATAAGGCGGGACAAAAAATAAGACAGTTATAGTTCGCATATTACATTTTTAATAAACACATGTATTACAAATTAAATATGTGAACCATACATATTATATACATGTATCAGTAGCCTATTTCACCAACATTGCAAAGTATACTTTACTAGCAAAGTATACTTTGAGGGAGTAATCATTTATTTTTTCCTGAAATGCATTATTTCATATAGAACTAACAAATGCATATATTTCATGATTAAAATAATGCAGACTTATTATACTGAATTTATTACATTATCACAGCCAAATTGGCTGTGATAATGTAATAAATTCAGTATAATAAAAATTAATAAATTTATCATAAAATTGAAAATTTCTCCCTCAAAGATACCCATGTAGTATAAGAATACGTTACTTCCTGAAAATAATCCAATATTTAAACAATAACTGACTTATAGTTCAGCCAAGTGTACAATGCAATGTCCCCTTCGAGTATTGATTTTCCATTTCCTGTTGAACATTTAATCATTAAATCTGGTAATATATAACTTATTGGGGTTAAACGTTACAATATGTGAATTAAGTGGAGCACAATGCTGCCCAGCGATTGGCTTAGAACGCAGGGCGAGCTATTAGCTGAATCATAGCACACAAATGGTTGGATATTGTTTGTAAAAATAACGTTCATAGTTACCGACAGGAGAGGCTCAATGCATAAAGTGCTCGTTTCATATTTACTCGCGTTATCAATAGTGCTGCATCATATTTGCCAGCGTACAATACAAGCCGAAATAGCGCTGGATTCCTGACGAATTTCAATGCAGAAGATATTGCATAAACACATTTTCGTTTAGTAACCGGTGCAAAAATTTGCGCCGGTTACTAGAACAGAAAATGCGTTTTTGTGATAGGTCTCAATAGAACTGAGTGGCATCTCGTCAGGAAACCGGTGTGATTTTCGACGTGAAACATTTTACGCCAGTGCGGAGTGGTGGTTATCACGTTGTCTTGTGTTTTTTTCAGACAAAGTCAACGGTGATCAGATGAATAAACTACTGGCATGTATTACGATGGTCGTGACGTCACTTCCGCTATCAATCGAAACTCCTCAGCTCCCGCCGTTTCTCGGTCGCAAGTGGAAATCTACATACGGTCCGTCGCAATACGACAGAGATAAACGAATCGATTGGTCAATGGGCTTTGAGTATTCAAAATACGTCATTAACAAACAGAAGCGTTGGCCAATGGTGTATGGATATTCAAAATACGGCAGTTTTAAGCCACAATATTCCCCACTGGGAGCAATGCACAAAACTATTAAACCGTCAATATATGACTTTGGCAAACAAATAAATGGCGGGAAGACATATGGTAATTCAAAATACGAATTGTACAAAAGAGTCAAACAAATGAAATATGATAGGAATGGTCCGTACAAGAATGGACCGTCAAAACACAACACGGAGAGGTATCAGCCTCCTAAATATGGCCCGTATGCACATTTGTCACAACCAATGATGGCCAGATATCCAAATTACTACAGGGATACAATTACAAACTCATATTCACCAACCAAAGTTGACCCATCAGGACATGCCAGATACTCGCCAGTGTCATATCGACCAATGGTTGATTACAGAGCGGAGGTGAGTCTGGAGACTGGAGGATCTTATAATCGAGACACGCCATGTCATTGTGATTTTGTACCTACGGACTTCTGCGTAATTTCATTAAATACGCTTACAAACTCGACAATATTTTTCATAAATAAAGTCATAAGTTGACACAATTTTCAGAGGAAATGCGGAATATGATTCCGCATGTACTCTGAAAGTTTTGTCAAATTTTGAAGCTATTTACGGAAAATATTTTAAATTTTGTAAACTTATTTCAGATGTCCGAAGGTACAAATTCACATGGCCTCTCTCACATGAGTGATGATTGGCATTATTATACTGTTTATACATGTATAATTCCAGCACAAAAATATTTACACAATTCCCTAACATTTGATTGGTCCGTAGCAAGTCTCTGTCCAGAATTTATATCCTAGTAAACTCCATGCCGAACTACTTTCCGTAACCGTCGGGGGCAGTTAAAATAATTCTTAAGAAAACGGAAAATAAACACATTTTCTTGATGACTTTATTTCAAATGCTGGAATTATAAGGAATGAATGGCCTTTTTGTTGAATTTACTTGGAAAAGTCGCGGGAATACTGGACGAGGCCTTCAGGCCTTCGTCCAGTATTCCCGCGACTTTTCCAAGTTTATACCCCGATAAATTCCACAAAAAGGCCATTCATTCCTATAATCAAACGTAATTTTGCCACTGTTGATGTCAGGGGCGATAACCATGTTTCTTTATACGGTTAACGGAAACAACTATTTACTTTTGCTGTTTATCTTGTTGTGCAATTAGCATACTATATAATATGTCAATATATTCAGGTGACGCATTTAATTTATGTACATAATATAAAAATATCCTGCCGCATTTGCATATCATAATAGCATGATACAACCGCGCGTCTCTATCAGCAATTTAAAGATGACTACATGATTAATTTATATCTGTATAGTGGGCACTAGTATTTTTTTAAAACTGGTACAATAAATTTATATACACTTATTTAACCGCTATAAATAACATTGTGTGCCTAATATATGGGATCCCACTTTTAATTATTAATATATAGAGGATATTCTATATGTCATATTCGTTGCAAAAATATGAATATTCTATTTATTATATACCGTTCCATGGAAATTAGCAGTTTTTTAGACTGTATACGGTAATGAATGTGTATTTGCAGCCTATTTGCAGTCCGGCACTGCAGGTGTGCGTTATGAATATAGATAGCGGAAGTAGTCGTATTTTCACCGGAAGATGTTTATTTCATCGATGAGAAAATATGACTTTTATTTTCGTCGTATAACTATGTATTTCATGGGTAGGTATATAATACATTTTTATTCTTCTTTACAGTGACCATCTCAACGAATGATGTTTGTCACACATTAATTTATTTTTAGTTTCAGTACCCACCTGACCACAACACAATCCAGCTCATGCCGATGACGTCACCAGATTACCATGGCAATGCGAACGAACGTGACCTTGGTAAAAACGTATACAATGAGGCATCTCCATTGGCCAGTAATCATCCACCTAGTATCGTTTCGGACTTCTTCCGGGATATCCCTCCGCCTTCAAAGTCGCATGGTCTGCCTAAGGTTGAGGTTGTTGCAAAGATTCCAAGCGACAAAGGAACTGACTTACGGATATGGGAAGTAAAGCAAATCGACGAACCACTTCCGTTTACAGACAAACACACCTCCAACGCTGTATCGCCTGAAATTATCGTAAATTCAAATATTCCGGAAGTGACACCACGTATTCCTAGCTTCCCGGAAGTGACGGAAAATGAGATACATTTCAAATCATCGCGCAGACGAGAAAACGCAGACTTTGCAGACGTTGGGATTGCGTCATTAAACATAAACGTGCACATACCGGATCCTGGGCCGTACGATCTATGCGTGTTACCAAACAAGGTGATTTGTGGCGCCAGACTGCCTTGGTCAGAAGTGGACGGAATGGACGACTGGTGTGAAAATAACTGCGGAGAAGAAAACTTCCTCCGGTACTGTGACGACTTCCGGTGCACGTGCCGATGTGATAGTGGCGACTCCGTGCTATGGACATACTACAAGGGGTCATAATTTGTGATCCTTAATGACGAAGTGGCATGATTCAATTGGGGTCAAAAGAAACACCCGAGTCAAATTAATGTCTGTGTGAAAGCGCTTGTATTTCACAACCGCCTGCGTTAATATTGCCTCGATCATCAACATTCCTGAACATGTATTGGCAATGCTCACTCGCAATAAGGTAATTTAATTATCCAGCGGTTTAGCGCAGCTCAGGCTCAGCTAATGAAGCTGCTTCATTTCAAACAATATATTTAATTTTATTATATACCTACCCATGGAATACATAGTTATACGATGCAAATGAAATTAATATGTTCTCATCGATGAAATAAACAACTTCCGGTGAAAATACACATTCATTACAGTATACAGTCTAAAAAAACTGCTAATTTCCATGGAGCGGTATATAATAAATAGAATATTCATATTTTTTGCAACGAATATGACATATATGTTAATTTCGTGGTGTGAAATGTCCATATTTCACTCGTACATAACGGCACTCGTGAAATATGGACATTTCACACCACTTGATGAACATATATGTCATATTCGTTGCAAAAATATGAATATCCTCTATATTCTGAAATTAGGAAATTGACAAATACTGGCAAGATTATCACAGGCGGTATTGTATGTATTACTTTCTTCATGGGTTCGACGGTGTTGCTTGGGGAGAAGGAGAGGGGTCACTGAGAGGCAGTGCTCTGTCTCAGAGTAGGCCAGACGTTAATAGTTGGCATTTTCTCTGGTATTAACATTGGAACGATACAGACATAATGCCTCCATGTAATAGTGTCTCTAGCCTGCCTGCTTCACTCTCGCTCTCCACCAAATGCATTCGGAATGTAATTGAACGCCTCCTATACAAACGCAAAGCAAAATCATGCGACTACACTAATAACGCTCTTTTTATTATGTAACATTGCATGCAAATAGTAAAATGGAAGAAGCGCAAACAGTAGAATTGAACTTCCATGGCATGCACAGTGCATTGGAATACAATGATATTACAGCAGCATACCTAGGCCCGTTTCACTAAACACTGGTTGTCCGGCTAGCGCAATCGGTAACGAGCGCGCTTCTCACAAAGCGGACCAGGGGCCCGTTTCACTAAACTTCGTACGACTAAAATGTTCATAAGTGGAAATTTAGGATCGTCTGAAAATTTCAATGGATGGATTTATATTTATTGAGCATTGGCTGCATGTGCAGCCTATGCTCAATAAATGTAAATCCAATAATTTTTTACAATAAAACATTGTTAATCCGAAATTTACAGACCATCATAACTTTGCACTAACGAACATTTTAGTCTTACGAAGCTTAGTGAAACGGACCCCAGGTTCGATCCTCGACAGTATCATTGTGATCGCCAGACCGGACATTGTGAAGTGGGTTTCCTGCGAGTACTCCGGTTTTCTTCCCACATTACGGATGACGCTAGCGCCCACGTATGTGCCAACGAAATCATTTGTATCTTAAGTGCTCTAGCGCTTGTTTGTATTTAAATCGTTGTAATATATATAAAGTTTAAACTATAAAACACTAAACATCTAGAAAAACGTTGCCAGCATCGTCTACCGTTGAAAATGTTATCGTACATTCCAATTTTGACCTTGGGAACTTCTTAATATTTAGACGTTTAGCGATACGGACTCTTGATATCCACATAGCATTGCATTGACATAAATAAAATCGAACTCCTGGCATTAACAGTATTGTCAAATTTCCATACTCCTGACAAGCGCACAATACTACCACGTGTTCATACTCCGGGTATGCGAAGTATGGTCACGTGTCCCTAATCTCGACATGCGCAGTACTGGCATCCTCTGACACCGGTCCTGTATCCAGACGAACAGATAATACGGCAGACATCGTACAGTTTCACACATGGGTTGGCCAACTTCACTGTTGGCTGCCTCGCCAGTGGAATATGCGCTGAAACGAATAAAAAGACATGTGTAAAGTTAGAATTGACAGCCCGTGAGGAGAGTTGTTTACCTGAGGTCGTTCGATTATGCGCTGAAGCGAATGTGAATGCACACTAGTACCACACCCTGCGCCAACTTAGCACGTTTCACGTCGAAATAGGCGCCGAATTTCCTGACGAATTCCCATTCAGTTACATGCAGAAGATACGACATACATACATGTTTGTCGTGTAAACCATAAACACATGTTCGTCTAGTTACTAGACACGAATACGCTAAAACTTACACGAAACCGGCGTATGGAAGGTGTCATAGCTCTACAAGTTTACCACACAATGACAAAGTTTTTTTTTTTTTTTTTTTATCTTATATTTAAGGGTAGGAATTGGCTCGAGGACCTTCCAAACGCGGGCATTTGAACCAAAAAGTGGCAGGCCAATGACCGTTGGCCCGTTTGTTTCCGAATTTACTAATATCTGCCATACAGTCGAAATATATGCATTAAATGAAGGAGGCAATGAGGCGGTTAATTTAACCTACCTAGTTCATTCTCCTGTCGCACAAAGCCGGTATGTAAGACCGTGAAAAAGGCTGAGTGTGAGTGCATGTGATATATGGAGATTCAGCCGTAACGGTGTTATCCTATATAATGATGATATTTGACGATCGGTCAGGGCATAACATATCAGGCTGGGAATGATCGTTATTTGGTTATGCAAAGAATGATGTAATATGTTTTCGGGCCTAGCTACTGTCGTTTCGCGGCTTATCGTTATATACGATTTGTAATAACTGACCTACTCTTATAAAGCCGACCCCCGAAATCCAATCTGGACGTCGAGTGGAAAATTAAGGATTTGTCGAGGCCTGCATATGCATAGCTCAAATAGTTGAATTCACATGGATAATATGCTGACCTAGACTTATAAACCCGACATATGTCGTATGAAGATGGCATAGCTCAGATATTTGACCACAACAAGGACAAAATGCTGACTAGTAGCCCGTTTCACCAACATTGCAAAGTATACTTTTCCAGCAAAGTATACTTTGAGGGAGAAATTTTCAATTTTAGGATAAATTTATTAATTTTTATTATACTGAATTTATTACATTATCAATAATACATTCAGTATAATAATTCTGCATACTTTTAATCATGAAATATATGCATTTTTTAGTTCTATATGAAATAATGCATTTCAGGAAAAATAAATGGTTACTCCCTCAAAGTATACTTTGCTAGAAAAGTAAACTTTACAATGTTGGTGAAATAGGCTACTGGACAACGTACGCATGACGTATGAAGATGGCCTAGCTCTTCTATTTGACCACACAAGGCAAACATGCTGACCTAGACTTATAAAGTCACCATATGCATGGCATATCAACATGGAAGACATACTATACATAATATTTGACTACACATAGATAAATCTGATCCCCCATGGCGTATGCACATCTATTGAGGCTTTTATAGACGCGATGCCTGCAGCCTGAAAGAGTCTTACAGAGAATGAAGCCAACATACACATGACGTATGAAGACAGCATAGATCTGGTATTTGACCACACCATGATGCAATGCTGACATAGACTTATAAAGCCAACATACGCATGGTGTATGTAGACAGAATAGCTCTAATAGTTTACCCCACAATGACACCATTCTGACTCACACGTGAAGTCAACATACCCATGGCGTATGGAAGACGGCATAGCTCAGATATATGACAGCAACAAGGACAAAATGCTGACCAAGACATATAAAATCAACATTCTCATGGGTATGACGATGGCATAGTTCTAATATTTAACCCCACGATAATACCCTTCTGTAGCCTATTTCACCAACATTGCAAAGTATACTTTGAGGGAGAAATGTTCAATTTTAGGATAAATTTATTAATGTTTATTATACTGAATTTATTGCATTATCACAGCAATTTTGGCTTTGATAATGTAATACATTCCGTATACTAATTCTGCATAGTTTTGAACATCAAATATATGGAATCATTAGTTCTGTATGAAATAATGCATTTCGCCCTCAAAGTATACTTTGCTAGAAAAGTATACTTGCAATTTTGATGAAATCGGCTACTGACCTACACCTATAAAAATGATAAACCAAACACACCCATGGCGTATTGGATATGATTTAGATAGACTACTTGACCAGACAATGACTCACACAGACTTATAAATAGTCAACGTACCCATGGCGTATATTTCGTCCTTACAGACACACATCCGACAGTGGGTGCTGTCCGTGAAAAATCCCGTCTTACACTTCAGCTGGCACTGCGTCATCCGGAATATACAGTCGGCCGACGAAACCGCCGGCGATGTAGTCGAACTGGGCGGCGCCGACGGCGTAGTCGTCGTATCTACAATGGTCATTGTATACACAATTAATATCGAAGAGCCCATGTAAACCAAACTGTAACTATTTTAGGCCATATAAAACTGGAAAGATAATGGTATTTTCGAGAATAATTCAGCAATTTTCATAAACGATGATTCGTTGTAAAAGTCAACGAAGATCAATAGAGAGAGTTTAGAGAAAACTACTCGATGCCTGCTGTCTGTTTCACGATGATACCCTCCTGTAGCCTATTTCACCAACATTGAAAAGTATACTTTCCTAGCAAAGTATACTTTGAGGGAGAAATTTTCAATTTTAGGATAATGTGATAATGTAATAAATTAAATATAATAATTCTGCATAGTTTTACAGATCAAATATATGCAATCATTAGTTCTGTATGACATAATGCATTTCAGTTTTAACGCCAAGTACACACTATTTCCTCAAACAAGGTTGTGTGCCTCCTAACTACATGCTATCCAAATTTATTAAATGATGATGAAAGTATTGGGTATATTTACACTTAAACCCGGGTTTTATATACATTTATCAAAAAATTAAATACGGAATTATTGCGCATTCGACGAATAGTAAACACATTTTTGAGATCACGATTGGCAATGTTATATAACAATAAAACAATTATTGCACAAACCCAGGTTTAAGGAAATATATCGATGGCCATCAATGTGATTTGTCATATTCAATGTATATTAAAATTTAAACACCGATTTAAATACTTTATTTGTATCCATGTTTCACACGCTTGTGAGCTGAGGACAATATTGCTTAATTTGTTAGACTTGTCATATTTCAAATCGATGGTCTAGTAACATAAGGTCGTAACTGCTATGCATTAGCATAGAAGTTACGACCTTATGTTAATAGACCATCGATATATTGGCATTACTTACTTGTAGGCTGCGAATTGACTGCGCAGGCGCAGTACTGACATCCGTCACTTCCGGTGGCATATCCCACACCGGAACACGATTGGTCGCACGTGGGCGGGTCATTAGCGCACGGTTTTGTGTACCCACTAGGTGGTGTAGGGCTTGTTGTTACTAAATATACAATACCCGGCTAGTTTATATGTACATGTATTTCTATTCAAAGAAAGCTGGCTAGGGTCAAATTAAATGCTGAAAAAAGAGAAACAAACACGTACTAACGAGAAAAATTCTCGTACAAACGATAAACTTTCCCGTACAAACGAGAAATAAACACGTATTACAAATCAATATACTCTTACGTACTAGTAACCCGTTGGGGCGGCAGTTTCGTCCACCACGTGCAACATTGGGGGAGGAGAGAGACGACCTCCACCATACGCAACATTGGGTGATTGGTCCGTCCACCTATCGTCACATAGTGGATAGAAAGGGGCTGGCACGCCCAATACTCTCAACATTGGAGGACGGGAACTGGCTCCACCACTTGCATAATCGGGGTGGTATAGAGGAGCTCCAGTAGCCGATTTCACCAACATTGCAAAGTATACTTATCTAGCAAAGTATACTTTGAGGGTGACATTTCCAATTTAAGGATAAATTTATTATTTTTTATTATACTGAATTTATTACATTAGCACAGCCATTTTGGCTGTGATAATGTAATAAATTCAGTATAATAAGTCTGCATACTTTTAATCATTAAATATATGCAGTGATTAGTTCTATATGAAATAATGCATTTCAGGAAAAATAAGTGATTACTCCCTCAAAGTATACTTTACTAGAAAAGTATACTTTACAATGTTGGTGAAATAGGCTACAGCACTTTCAACATTGACGGGCGTGGGGTGGGGGGGTATGTTGGTAATTCACTTGCAATACTGGGTGTATGTGCTGGGTAGGGTGGGTTGGGTACATTGTGTAGTAAGACATCAGTAAATAGTAATGTGGCAGGAATACATACAGTGTACAATGTATATACATATGCAACTTTGGTTAATTATTGAATAAGAAAGAAGTTGAGATCCCTCGCCTGCATGTCAAACCATTGGTTTTATCTTTTGTAGGTAGTCGTTGACCTTTGAATAGACATTTGAATTAAAATTACTGACTATGTCGAACAGATCAGTCTGTCAGTCTGTCTTCATGCAGTGAAGTGATTAGAGGCAATGATGAATTGTTGAATACAAGGCTGTTTCATTATCGCTTAATAAATCGCTACCATACATTAGATTATTGAGAATGTGGGACAAGGCAGCGATGATAAATATCGTTATCTTTGGTTGTATTGGTGTAAAGCGGACATGAGATAATGTAGTGGTTTACATCCTCGATTGGCCCACAGGCGCATGTTGCACTATTGACTATTGATCTTCGGAATAAGTCGAAGTTCAGAGTACAGCACCCTAGCCTGATCCGAGTGAATATAATCTGGCATCGTCAGTCGCCAGCTGCGTGGTAGGATGGTGGCTTACCAATGTTATGATTTAGTGTATGTTTGAATGAATTCAATGTAGGACTATTCCTTGTAGTCCAGGGTAAGGAGTTCCATTCCTATATGGTAGATGAAATGAATCTTGATATAGTTTAGTACGGGATTGAATTGTTGGAATATCTTCATCGATTCTTAACCTGTAACGAGTTTGTATTTGATCCAGGATTAAGTTAATTAGATAAGGTGGTGTCATGTTCTTCATTTTGTAGAATAAAATTAGTTTATGGTTTTTTCTTCGTTTTGCGAGTTTTTTTTTCATTTAGTTTCTGTATATGTACTCGCCACATTGGCAGGAGACGGCTGTCCCGTCCACCATTCAGAACGTTGGGGCGGTGACGGATACTCATATACGAGTAATAAACTTGTACAAACAAGACACAAACACGTACAAACGAGAAACATTCTCGTACAGACTAGAATTTTCTTGTAACAAATGAGAAACAAACACGTACAAACGAGAATCTTTCTCGTACAAACGAGAAATAAACTCGTACAATCGAGAAAATTTCTCGGAAAAACGAGAAATAAACACGTGCAAACGAAAAACATCCTCGAAAAACGAGAATTTTTCTGGTACAAGCGAGAAATACATTCGCTCGAACGAGAAACTTTCTTGTACAGACGAGAAGTAAACACGTACTAACGAGAAACCTTTGGGGCGGAAGCTGCCCCGTCCAGCACTTTCAAAAATGGCGGATAAATGACCCCTTGTCCACTCTGAACATTCACTAGCAATATGGCGGGGTGCGAGCTGGCACTGTTGGTGAGGAGGAGCTGACCCGTCAACCTCTTACAGCATGGTGGGGGTGGGTGGGGGGGTGGGCTGGTCCCTCCTCGCAGCATTGGGGGAAGGGGTGGTATGCTGGCCCATCCAACAGTAGCAACATTAGAGGGGGTGATTGTGACTGGACGTCCATTATGAGCTCGGGCGTGGGTGTTAGCTGGACCGTCCTCCACTTGCAAAGATGAGGCGGGGCTGGGCGAATGAATCTCGTTCGTACGTGTTTGTGTCTTGTTTGTGAGATGAAGTTTCTCTTTATAACGTATTTATTTATCGTGTGAGAGTGGTCAAAGGGGTAACCCCTCACCCCACAATGTTGCGAATGATGGAAAGACAGCTGCTCGCCCCAATGTTCTGAATGGTGGATGCACCAGTCGCCTACCCGAATGTGGCGTGGGTAGAAGGGGCCAGCACACCACCTTATAATACAGAGAGCGGAGGACGGGTCAGTCCATTCCTCAATGGACGGACCGTCGCAGCCCGTCGCGAGTGGCGAACAGTCAAGCTCCCTTCTCCACCAGAGTTCCAAGAGGTGGAAGGGCAGCTTCCGCCCCAAATAGTTATCGTCCGTACGAGTTTTGTTGTAA
>CM055275.1:77161741-77215650 GCA_029237695.1 Conchocele bisecta
CGAGTTTTGTTGTAAGAGTTTATTTCACGTTTGTACTAGGAAGTTTCTCGTTCGTATGTGGATTTGTACTCGTTTGTACTAGCATGTTTCTCGTTTGTACGTGTTTTTTTATCGTTTGTACGAGAAACATTCGTACGGACAGTGGACAGGCCATCCCTCCCCTCCTCCACCCCCAATGTTGCCAGTGGTAGACGATCCATCCCCCTATTCCTCCAATGCTGCGAGTGGAGAAGGAGGCCAGCCCTACTTCCCACCATGTTGTGAGTGGTGGACGGGCAAGCTACTATCCTCGCCAAGTGGCGAATGAAGGGGATGGGGCACACCTACCCCTAATATTGGGAGTGTTGGAGGATTCGGCTTACTCCCCACTAATGTTGGGAGTGGATGAGGGAGGCAGGCTACGCCCCCACACCTCTCTCCCTCTTGTTTGTACTTGAACAATCGTACGAGTTTATTTCTTGTTTGTACGAGAAAGGTTCTCGTTAGCACGTGCTTGTTTCTCGTTTCCGATGTGTAGATATTACTTAGAGCACTGTTCGTCCGCATTTTATCGATCGTACATGCGGAAAACCGTGCTTTAAGTAATTTATCTCACGCCCATATCGATACTATGTTTAGTTCTCCCAATAACACGGAAACAAGCTCAGAATATTGTTAAAGTGTGATAAGAGTTGTTGTTAATATGCTAAATGAATCCGACTGTTTTGAGACCACAGACACCGTTTCTGGTCCAGTGCTCCTCCAATTATATTTTAGGAATATGTAGGTGTGTTTTAACACCAGCTCCCATCATCATTGTAGCATTTCAAAGAGAACGCTGAATCTGTTGGTCAAGTGATGACAACACAAGTTCAGTGACCAAATTAATTTATCGGGGATATAAACTTGGAAAAGTCGCGGGAATACTGGACGAGGCCTTAAGAAAATTACAATTTTTTTTTTTTTTGTTTCGAAAATTTTAATCTTTTATCGCTTCGTGCAGTATTCCCGCGTCTTTTCCCAGTTTATGCCCCGATAAATTACACAAAAAGGCCATTCATTCCTATATTATAACTCAATATCGAAACACTATTGACGGCTTGCATTCCATTGTGTTTAAATGGGAAACGAAAGTACGTATAATATAAGTGGATAAGTGGATACATGCCACTCGTTCCTTCGCGCAACGACATCGCACGCTGCGAAACTCGTGCATATATTCCATATACAAATAAAATAACCTATCAATATTACAAGTCAAGCCCGTCAACACGGATGGTTCGACTCAGAATGGCGTCGGGTTGAGGCGGAGTCGAAAATGCCTCCGGCGGGTGAATATATGTTTAGACGGACAATATGACAACATAACTTATAATATTGACGGATTGTGTTCCATTGTGTTTCAATGGGAACTGGAAGTACGTATTATAATAACGCCCAGTATTTACCGTGTTTTGGCGCGCATAAGCAGACCTGACAGCCGCTTGATGTGGCCATAAATCCGTTCGGGCAACTCAGACCACATGTGGTTCCCGGCACACATGGAACAGCGAAGCTGGGAGACACTGGCAGGCCGTTCCATTTCCCTCCCCCGCCAATCATGGCCCCGCCCTGATGTAGCGGATCGCCCCCGGGATTATATTTACCTGCACGTGTATTATAACATTTTATTAAATACCTACCCATACAATAAATAGTTATACGATGTAAATAAAAGTCATATGTTCTAATCGATGAAATAAACAACTTCCTGTGAACATCAGACTACTTCCGTTATCTATATTCATAACTCGCATCTGCAGTGCCGGACTACAAATAGGTTGCATATACACATTCATTACCGTATACAGTCTAAAAAACTGCTAATTTCCATGGAGCGGTATATAATAAATAGAATATTCATATTTTTGCAACGAATATGACATATATGTTCATCTCGTGGTGTGAAATGTCCATATTTCACGAGTGCCTAACGGCACTCGTGAAATATGGACATTTCACATCACTCGATGAACTGCACTCGTGAAATATGGGCATTTCACACCACTCGATGAACGGCACTCGTGAATTATGGACATTTCACACCGCTCGATGAACGGACGGCACTCGTGAAATATGGACATTTCACACCACTCAATGAACGGCACTCGTGAAATATGGACATTTCACACCACTCGACGAACGGCACTCGTGAAAAATGGAGATTTCAAATTACTCGATGAACTGCACTCGTGAAATATGGACATTTCACACCACTCGATGAACGGCACTCGTGAAATATGGACATTTCACACAACGGCACTCGTGAAATATGTACATTTCACACCACTCGATGAACGGCACTCGTGAAATATGGAAATTTCACACCACTCGACGAACGGCACTCGTGAAATATGGACATTTCACATTACTCGATGAACGGCACTAAGTCTCGTGAAATATGGACATTTCACACCACTCAATGAACGGCACTCGTGAAATATGGACATTTCACACCACTCGATGAACATATATGTCATATTCGTAACAACAATATGAATATCCTGTATGAATCACATACATATTCATTGTATAAGCACAGCTTCATATCAGGCTTATGGAATGTGTGACTACTGTCTGAACATTTGGCTATTAAATGCATTAAATTTAAAACATATTTGTGATTTTTCATCAACAACAACAAACGTGACCCCACTCATCCCCACCCACCCCCTCCCCCTAACAATTTTTTTTAAAATAACTTTGAACTTTGTGGACTGATTTTGAAAAAAATCTAACTTGCTTTCTTAGTAATTATTTCCAAGCTATCTAGCCAGGTTTCGGCTGAATTGTCAATTTCGAAAGAAACATGTTAACGACACTCCTCATCACTCTCAAATTGTTTTGCAATACAATCAATATTTGATGGAATTGTGTGTTTTGTTATTGATGAAAAAGTACTTACATTTAAATATATTTTATATTTAATGTGTTTAATAGCCAAACGTTCATCGGCAGACGCACATGGAAGACATCAGTGTAGCCACTGATTGAATACCATTCTCCTGTAGCCTGATAACGATTTATAGTGCTTGTTACAAGAATGAATCGTGTTTATTTAATGGAATGATGGCAGGCAAAACCCATAGGCCCAATTTCTCCAGCCACATTTGGGTTTTGTAAATTATATGGGGGCTCATTCTGGCCATTTCATCTCTTCGTTTCTTCGACTGGCAGAAATATAAATTAAGAACCTTAAGGTTTGTTGATTACGGAATTGATTATTTTTATTTCCATTCAATCAAGACTGTATCATGAATTTTGAAGATCTTTTCTTTAATTTTCAAAAACAATTCTTGAATTTTTATTACCTTTTATTGAAATTTTAAGATCGTTTGTTCCAAATTCAAGATCTGTACCTGGAATTCAAGATCCTTTCTTTAATTTTCATGATCTTTTCTTGATTGTGCATGACTGAATTGAGTAAAGACGTACTCGGCAACGTATGTGGTTAATATAACCTACATGTATAATGCATGGAGAACCAGACTTAGCTATCACGTTATCACATTGGATAGATGACCGATATCTGCCACCATACATTATTAACTGTTTAACGTCCCATACCTGGCTGATTAGACTTCATCCTGCGCCAATCTTGCCATTATTCATCAATTTACTTATTACAAAATACTTGAATAGTGTGCTGGAAATCAAGCAGCTTGATTGACTGAGCCTGAGCTGTGATACAGCTCAGGCTCAGACAATCAAACTGCTTGATTGCGAGTTGGCATTGTCAATATATGTTCAGAAACGTTGATAATCTCGGCAAGATTAACGCAGGCGATTGTATACAAGGATTACCGGAAATAAATAATTTGTGACAGCTGCAGATCTCGTTATTCAGAAACCTTCAGGACGAGTTTGTCAAGATTAACGCAGGCGGCACTGTACCTGGCTGCTTTCCTGACGGATTAGACGTTATAAGACATGCGCAGACGCTACATCCGGTTGGTCCCTTGATGTATCCGCTAGGGCAGATAAGGGGGCACATAAAGGGCGGGCATTGTCCGTGGGCGGCATACTGTGGCATGTACTGGGCGGTAACTACCGTGTATGCTGTAATGATACACATACATGATATATGAGACAAGCCATGTGGTTTTGTACCTTAGAAGATGTAGGATATCTCATGAAAAGTATTTACACAAATATATATATATATCAGATATTTTCCGCAAATGACGTCGACAGTTAGCATTTTTTTCCAAGCAAATGCCGAATATCACTCTGCATTTCTATGAACATTAAGTCAGCTCCCAATGCCAAATTACAGAAAATGTGACAGTTTCGGTAAACATGCTTCATGAAAAATCACACATCAGCTTAGGTAGAAAATCACATGGCTCGTCTCACATGTGGTGGTTGTGACTGGCGAAATATGGTTTATGGGATTGGTGACAAAACCAGTTAAATACGAGCTTGTGTCCGCCCAGTAGCCTATTTCACCAACATTGCAAAGTATACTTTTCTAGCAAAGTATACTTTGAATGAGTAATCATTTATTTTTCCCAAAATGCATTATTTTATATATAACTAATCAATGCACATATTTGATGAGTAAAAGTATGCAGTGTTATTATACTGAATTTATTACATTATCACAGTGAAACTGGCTGTGATAATGTAATCAATTCAGTATAGTACAAAATAATAAATTTATCCTTAAATTGAAAATGTCTCCCTCAAAGTATACTTTGCTAGAAAAGTATACTTTGCAATTTTGATGAAATCGGCTACCGTGTATCTCCTTATCAAATGTCACAGTCCTGTAGCCTGATAACGAGCTTGTTAGAAGCATGACGGGTGATCATTGATGAAATGGCGAACAGCACAGATGCACTGGTAAACCCGTAAGCCCCATTTCTCCAGTTACTGCCACATATATCTGGGCCGTAGGCCGACCTCCTACGCATTTTCTGATAAACTTGGTATCAAAAATACTGGCCTGGTTTTCTCTATAGATACATGTAGTTATAGAACTACCAAGTCTAACTGAATTGGCACGAAAACTGCTGCTGCACAAACTGTTACCGTAGGACTTCCTCGACGAGCCTCGGAATTCCTATGCGTTTCGTTGTCTTGTCTTGATAAATTGGATAATAATATACATTGGCCAGACATTCTGTATGTAAGAAATATCACGTTTATCAGGAGTGGCTCTGAAACTGTAGACATTCCTAGACGAGCTTCGGTATTCCTACGCGCTTCGTGGGTACGAGTTCCGGAATGGAATATCCGCGAAACATTAGTGAATAATTCACATGTACAATACATATACCATTTACACAACCGCCGAATCTCAGTCAAGACATTTGATTGTATGAGCCTGAGCTGTACGACAGCTCAGTCTCAGTCAATCAAACTACTTGATTTCAAGCAGAATATGCAAGCATTTTAAAGCAAGAAATTGACATATATTATCAAGATTGGCGCAAGCGCTAGTGTATTATATGAACCAAAAACACCCCCTTTTCATAAATGGACGAATCTGAAAATAATTTTGTGACCATTGGATTGGTCGGAACATTAGCATATCACAGTCCATTCTAGTTCCTTAGGGTTGAAAGGGTTAATATTTACAAACCTCACAGTAAATAATCAAATACATGTAAATGATAACTGCCGAGAAGCTGTTTTATTGTACCACGGAAGCGAAGTATTACGGTTTCTCCCCTTGTCAATGTATTTCTCCATTTGCTTGGCGGTTTCTAGGGGTTATGTCCCTTGGTATTGACACACGACATTTGTAAGAGCTGGGTAGTTTCTGGATTTGGATGTTCTCGATTCAGCAAGAACGTCGGAACATCATAATATTTATAGGGTCACTACCCACAATTAACACATCAGGTATTGATGTGTGGATGTTTAATTCGAAAAATGTTATATCTAAAGAATGGACGAAACCAAAGTGTATCTGCCTATATTACAACCTGTGATGTTAGAGTCCAGCTTTAATCCTGCAATAGCAATATTTCAGGACTGTCATATTATAGTCTACAAACAGATGACTATAAATTGGCTAATACTTAACAGAAGGTCACGTTTACGGGTTGTAACTACTAACGTCCAAGATAACGAGATCATCTATTTCGCCAATCTGTCATCGACGTAAATTATTTGAAATGGGTATTTCCAATTACTTACAAATTGTGTTATTAAATATCCACGGTCGGTAATATGCGTTGTTACGAAATATTTACACCTATAAATTCATGTTACAAAGCCCATTCGACGTATTGCGTTTACATCCCTATACAATACATGAGACACACGTGACGTCGCGCGATGTTGTTGATTGTGTGGTAGAATTCACTTTTTGTCGAGTCCGAACTAATTCGGGAACAAAGTCGGGATTTAGCCAAGACTAATTCTCACTAAATAATTACCTGTTTCTGCTATTTTTGGTGTTAGCAGAAGCATTAAAGTCTGTATTCTGTAAATCCATCGATATTTATCGATGACATTGCCAAAATGGCAATGTCATCGATAAATATCGATGGTTTAAACACCGTTGTCTATTGTAAACACGTGGTTTTACGAAGTCAAATAAACTCAGTATGAAAAGTTTCGCAGCCAAGCCTTGAATGAATCTGATTGGTCGAAATTGATAGCGACTTACCAATGAAATGTCCAGTTGTGGTCAATTTCGACCAACAGAGGTCATTCGAGGTTAATCCCTTCGGCGGGTATAAAAGCTCTCGATTTTCGTTACTCATTGGCAGATCAACTCTGCTAGAATTGGGGGAGGTTCCAATCACCTCCAGGGGGTTTAAGTCCACTAAAGCATAATGGGGGGAGATTCAAATACATTGCCTGTCATGTGGGATTTAATTAGCTAAATCCACCCGATACATAGTTAAATTCTCAAACCTGGAAAGTATTCTTTTCTATTATTTCCTGTTAATAAAGACTCCTGTGAAACAGTACAAATGATAAAATATTGAAATATAATTGATTTGCTTTTCCCTTCTAAATACTCTGGCCCTCTGGCGTAAATAAATCAAGCCGGATTGCCCCATACCTGGGACAATCCTGACTGATAGTTGCAATTACGTCCGAGAGTCACCTATAATTTTCTCAGTCCCATTCAGTCACAGTACAGTCCCCCAGTCCCACTTCAGCCACCCTTCACAACAGACCACAACATCCCCAGTCCCGACTATACATCCCAAAATCAGAACCTGGGAACGATCACGTGCCTAGGGTAGGGATAAATAGCGGATACCAACTTAAACAACAACGCGAAGTACATACCCGAAAGGGAGCCACCCCCCGTCCCTACCACAATTAGTTAAAGTCCGCAACGTCGCTGTTCCAGGAATTGAGACAAAATGACGTAAAACAAGAGTATTGTTAATTTTAACGCCGGATTTGGTTATTTACAGTTTTGAAACTATCAGAAAATGCAGTGTAAATATAAGTAATAAAACAATCCATTTTATCTGTTTAAGGTTAGAAGACACCAAATGGTGCGAAACCGCCCAGGGTGTATGCAAAAGTAGTCCGGTATAAAAAAATAGTGCGGGTGTTTTGAGGTCACAGACACCGTTTGCTTGCAAATCTTGATCCATTACTACCCAGTTTCACTTGAGGAACATTTTGGGGTGCCTTCAACACCAGTTTTCAGCATATTTGTAGCATTTAAAAGAAAACACTGACCCTGTTGGTCACTTGATGTAAACGGAGTTTCCGTGGCCAAAAAATGTACACAATATTGGAGGATATGACAAGGTTGGATTTTTCTTTCTTAGGAGTAAGTGAACCTATTGTTTAGTTCATGCAGAACCAGTACAGACTGGCTGCAGGTCATGTACAAGTGGGTCCCACAGCATCCATACGAATAGTGAAAGTAGGAGAGACTGGCCTTATTGGATGGCATTCGGTTAAATTATATAGTAAAACTATTTGGTGGTGTCTAACCTATAAAGTTTGCGAGGAGTCCTTCGGACTCCACGCACTTTAAACAAACCAACTGTATTGTACAAACCAACTGTATCCCCTGTAAACGCAACAGCCAATGGTTGTATGCATTAAGTATGCGGAGGGGTACATAGTGTCCGTCCGTTCGTCCGTCCGTCCGTCACAAGGTTATTGGTGTTTGTTTCACATTGTATCTTCCCTACAGCCAAAGTATGTTTACAGTATGATGATACAGTGATGTAGACTAGCCATAATCACACAAGCGCCATTTATCCAGCTCCAGACACGCAGCATGAGCCTATACTGACCACAAATGGTACTTGGCCCAGTGAGTGGGATTGTAGCCGAGAGGTTACGACCCCCGAATGTCACTCCGGCAGCGCGGGTGTGCCATGTCGCGGCTTGGTCCGCGGGTATTCAAGGCCTAAGAGTCAATTGGAACCCTTAAATCGAGCAAAAAAAACAAACAAACGTACGTGCCCATTCCGCCAGACCTCGTCACAGACCATGAGCTAGACTGGCCACTAATTTTATCAGCCCCTTGTCAGTCTCAGTGACATACGTATACAGACTGAGAAACCGTAAGTCAAATACCACTGTTGCTAATACATGCACAGGCGCAATGGGGGCAATATTTGTCACTTACATGTGCTGTTTCAGCCGAAATCGAAATCCATTCTTCGGAATATGAGACTTACGAAGATGTGCGATATCTCTTGAAAAATATTTACAACATTTACGATAGTTTCTGTATGTGACGTCGACAGCTGACGAAATAGTGAGTACAACTGCGGGATGCCATTCCGCATTTGCTTTAAACATTTCGTCAACTTTCAACGCCATTTACAGAAAATATCATAGTTTCTGTAAATATTGTTCATGAACAATCAATCGCACATCTTCTTAGGTGCAACAAAACATTCCTTGTCTCAAATATGACTATCTCTGGAGAAACATGGCTTATTGCATTTCTGACCAGTGTAGCTCCTGATCATATAGCACAGTAGCCTGATTATGATCTAACGTGAGGTGTTTCATGGATGGAATGGCGAACAGTGCCGATCCTGATCAGACTGTGCGGATGCACAGGCTGATCTGGATCTACACTGGTCGCAAAACCTATAAGCCCCATTTCTGTTGTCACTGCCACATATGAGACGAGCCGTGCGATTTTGTACCTACGGACACCTGCGTAATTTAATTAGATACGTTTACAATATTTATAATAATTTTCATAAATAATGTCAAAAGTTGACAAAATTGTCAAAGTAGACGCGTAGTACAATTCTGTCAACGTTTGACGCAATTTACTAAACATATTGTAAATTTTGTAAACGTGCATGTATTTCATTAAACGATGCAGATGTCCGAAGGTACACAATCACATGGCGTATCTCATATATGACTGTGCCGCTTTGTTATCATGAACACGTATTGTCATTTACAAATACGTTCTTGAAACACGCTGAATATCCGGTTTAGAGTAATTTTACTAGACATTTAACATACGAAGCATATACTAAATAAGTGTGCGGTGTGATGCCCGTTTGAAAAATATGACGTACTGGCCGTCTATCCGTCCGTTCGATTTACGTTATTACGTTTATATCCCATATGCATTACTGTAACATTAGCACCACGGACGTCGCGCGATGTTGGTGATTGGTTAAAGTTTGTTTTACGTCGTTGTAAATAGCGGCATGCTATTTGCCGACAACGTCGCTGTCACATGAATTGCGTCAAAATGGCATACACAAACGTGATTCTTAAATTATAACCCCATATTTGCTTATTTACTTTTTTTTTAAGCTATCAGAAAATGCCATGTAAGTATAACTAATAAAACTACGGGATGTTTCGTTTCAGAATCCATGCACTTCAAACATACACAGTGATTTACATACAACAGTAAGCGCAACAGCACAACATTTCAATATTAAGAAACTACAGAAAAAATAGTATTTCATAAAAAACAGGCATTTGTAATAAAAAACAGCAATGTACATGAAAGTGTATATATGGTATGTGTATGGTTAGGCGCTGCCTGTTATTTAAACCTTTAAATGAGTATAACAAGTTAGTTTACCTGCAAAGAGGATCGCGGGAATTAAGGTCAACTCCATATTATGTGTAATTCCGTCAGATAAAAATATTTGTCATCCATATGCCATGGTCACGATCTGGCGATATCACGCGATACATGTGCACTCGCCAGGAGAGGAATGTTGAAGCGAGAACTGATAACACGGCTCTGTACTGTTTAAAACACAAGGTGGACGGTGTATGTCATCTAATCTATATAACACGTCGTATAAAGAACGTTATATAGCAGCGCAAAAACATCAGTATATACAGTGTATGGTGTCATACATATAGTTATATCATCTACTTAACGTGATAATAATTATGATGGTCATCATAACGACCAGTGGCACCCCTGATCATCATATTATTTGAACATATAATGACATTTCTTCCAAAATGTTATGGAATACATGTATAACATATGTGTGAACATTGACTCGTTATTGTATCCTATTCGGTTCACGGACTGGCCAACTCGCCCATGTTAGTGTGTTTACACCAAGGTGTTGGCGATATCGATATATTCTTATCACTTGTAAAACAAAGACTGACCGACCAATTCATACAGAACTGGAGTGATAGACTTCATAATAGTAGCAGAGAATTATTTTACAATAATGTCGCAACATTTTCGTTTAAGCCTTACTTCGATCATATTAAGGTATCTAAATGCCATGACACAGTTACGAACATCATCACATCGTCTGGAAATCGAATCTTGACGATGGACTAAACCCAATAGGACACCAATAGGAAAACGTAATTGCTTTTCTTGTTCATTTCTACAAGAGGAGTATCACTTTGTTTTGGAATGCACCATGTATACAGATATAATTCCAGCACAAAAATATTTACACAATTCCCTAACATTTGAATGGCCCGTAGCTAGTCTCTGTCCAAAATGAACATCCCAGTAAACTCCCACGCCGAACTACTTTCCGTAACCGTGAGGCGCAGTTAAAATAATTCTTAGGAAACGGAAAATAAACACATGTTCTTGATGAATTTATTTCTAATGCTGGCATTATAAGGAATGAATGGCATTTTTGTGGAATTTATCGGGGATATAAACTTGAAAAAGTCGCGGAAATACTGGACGGACGAGGCCTTCCGGCCTTCGTCCAGTATTCCCGTGACTTTTCCAAGTTTATACCCCGATAAATTCCACAAAAAGGCGATTCATTCCTATAATAAATTATTTGAAACGTTATTGGAAAATACCAAGTATGGTACATTTCATAGACCTTATCGGTTCAGAAAATGCCATGGTTAATTAGAAAACTTGCCTTATTTATTTACAAGGTATTTGCCATAAGGAATCGTTTTTTCCCCAAACAACATAACGTCTAATATGTTCGAATGTAATGTATCTTCCCTCTGTATCCGATTTCACCAAGCTTTCAAACGTCCTTGTCCTAACGCCTTGGTTCGTCTCAAAGTGTATGTAACATATTACATAGTTGTATTGTGCATGTTTATATGCCAATTTTAAACGTATATAATTATATATATAATTATATGTGTATGTATATTGCAAACTTTAGATTATATTTTCGCTATGCCATTAGTCACACTTTATTGTAAATGTTTCTGTATATGTTGTTGTACATGCTCATGTGCCAGTTGGCTTCATCCAAATAAACTTTCTATTAAAAGATATCATGCCTCATTTGCATATGAAAATAGCCCGATATCACCTCGAGTCACTATCAGTAAAACAAATATTACTATATGGTTATATCTGTATAGCGGGCACTCATAATTTTTAGAATTGGTGGAATAGTGACATAAGTATACACTTATTTAATTCCTATAAAGTACATTTTGCATGTACCTTTCACTGTTGCTAAAAATGTGCCGCGACTTTCACCAACCAATTGGTCCTTCACTGCGGGGCATTTTACCGGGGATTTTACTGGCCATGGTGTGTTGAGTATGGTAGTGCGGAGCCAATACAGGTTTAACCACACTAAATTACCAGATGTAAGTAGTACGTCGAAATTAGTACGTTAAAAACATAAGCCAGATTTGCTATGCCATAGACACTCGTTGCTTGCAGAAACCAGTAAATTGATGCACTACTTTACTGCACGGGAATGTTAATGTATCATTTACATCTGTTTCAAGCGTATGCTTTGGGATTATTTTGTAAGTCGGAGCATGTTTGTCATGTTATCTTTCTTATCAATAATTAAACCTTTATTTTAATTATTGAATATCAAGAGCAGAATGGGTGCTGGTTATGGGAAAATAGGTCCCACAACATACATACGCAAAATGAAAGCAGCAGAGAATAACAAAATGTGTGGTCATTGGTTAGTTTATATAGGTAACCTCCAAAATACTCATATATACACTAGCCACGCCTTCATCTCGTCCTCGGTCACCTCTCGCCACTGTGGATCGGGCTTCGCAATCTGCGTTGTTCGGCATACAGGTTTGTTTGCGTAACCATGGTAACCAGCGATGCAATCAGGAGCAGAGGAAAGAAAAGCTCTAAGAAATCAAATTATGTCGCATCTGGATCCAAGTCCACATTAGCTCCAGGGTTGTGGTGGTCATCATCATTGGGGTGGTCATCATCATTGTGGTGGTCATCATCATTGGCGTGGTCATCATCGTTGTGGTGGTCATCATCATTGTGGTGATCAACATCATTGTGGTGTTCATCATCATTATGATGGTCATCATCATTGTGGTGGTCATCATCATTGGGGTGGTCTTCATCATTGCCACTTTCAGAATGTTCACTTTCTGTCTCATTGCCGCTCCCATTATTGATGCTGACATCGCTCGTTGAGTCGTTGAGTCGTCTGCCCCATCTTCATTGACGATCGCTACCACTTGATCAAGCCCCAGTCGGCGAATTGACATTATAATTGTGGGTTTTCAAACACAAATTTAGCAACTTGTGAAATTGTTTTGAAAATTTTACCAGGCTAAGATTGGACTTTTTTTACATATATAACGAGAAATCTGATTGGTTGGTTGCTTCTCATTCAACATATATGTGTTTGAAACAACCAATGAAACACGACGACATAACGTGGCACGCGGCATAGAAAGTAGCTTTATCATGTTTATGCAGCCACCAATGCGGGACAGGTGCAATGTTTACTACGACGCATATACGCGGCACACGGGATACAACAGCAAATAAGAACGACGCGTTATCGTGTCGCTAGGGTCGAATGAGTTAACGAATAGCAACACTAGTAAAAGCCCCGCTATTCCCCGGGAGGTCGGGAGGCGGGGGTGAGGGATGGGGTGGAGCGGGTATTTACTGTGAGTGCCGATTCTAATATTCGTCTGGACACTAATTTTGTCGAGCCCGCTTGCGAAAAGCGAGACATAGTGATCACAATGACGTCCGGGTGTCCGTGCGTCCGTGTGTCCGTGCGTCCGAAATCTGCGTTAATGTTTTCAAATACCTTATATCTCTGCAGTCCTAAGTCACATTGACTTGAAACTTCATATACTTATTAGTCATCATCCATATATTCATGCTGTACCCCAGTCATGCGGCCCCTGTACCCAAGGTCAAGGTCAAATGACTTAGAAGTTTGCGTTCCGAAATCTGCGTTAAAGTTTGTAATACCTTATATCTCTGCAGTCCTAAGTCACATTGACTTGAAACTTCATATGCTTATTAGTCATCATCCATATATTCATTATGTTTCCCACTCATGCGGCCCCTGTGCCCCTATGTCAAGGTCAAATGACTTAGAAGTTTGCGTTAAAGTTTCTGTCAAAATTTGCATTAAAGTTTTCACATACCTACTATCTCTGTAACCGTAAGTCAGATTTGCTTGAAACTTTGTATGCTTAGTGGGCATCAAACTTCAAATAAATACACTTTGAAACCATCAAATGCGTCGGCGGGCTGGACATGCGGGCCGCGGCCATCCTCGTATTACATATGTTTTGAGATTTTGTAGCATGTGACAAATTCGTTTTTACTCCAATAGGGGTAGTAAACGTACGTACGTATTCTCCACACGTGTGACGTATACGTTTCCGCGACATATAAGGTTCAACAACATGTATGTGTGAATTGCAGAAAAAAATGCCACTATAAACTGTTATAAGTGGCTGTGACTGGTGAAATGGGGCTTATATGTGTTGCGACCAGTGTAGATCTAGATCATCATGTGCATCCACACAGTCTGACCAGGATCTGCAATGTTCACCATTCCATCAATGAAGCACCCATTAGGCTCCTAACAAGCGAAACAGATCGTTATAAGTGTGCCATTTGATCTGGATTAGCACTTCCTACAAAACCATACGCCCCATTTCTCCAGTCACAGCCACACAATTCAGTGGCGGATCCATGATTTCTCCGAAGTGGGGGGGGGGGGGGCGCAATCGAAATGCGAACGACTTATTTTCAGTACATAATGCTCATGTGATAAGGCACATTGTGAATGGGCTCTCTGTAATATCTGAACCGTGATTAATTGCGAATGGTAACTCTTGCAACCTATTCACGTACCGTCCGTAGGCTACGGGACGGTACGGGAGTAGATTTCTAGAGTTACCGTTCGCAACAAGACTTTTTTTGAATAATATCATCCTTATTTGACAATGCTCGTTATTTTTTGTTACAGATTGCAAAAATCTCAATTGCAAAAAAAAATCTAAAATCCTGAAAGGGGGGCCCGGGCCCCCTGGGCCACCCCACTGAATCCGCCACTTCATATACATGTAGATTCTTATCTTATCTGTGATTGTGCAATCCTATTACATAATCACATATTATTACGCAGTCATGAATTTCGTGATTTGAGTGTTAACCCTGATTTTCTGTTCATCTTGATAATTGTTACATGTTGTATTTCAATTGAATTGGTCACTATGGTAATTAACTTTTACGTTATATTTATTTGCAATATTTATATTTTGTAACATTATACAGAAATACCTGGATAGTGTTTTTTATATCAAGTTTATCAGGCAAGGTTAGGAAATGTGTAGGAATGCGTTTTCTTCTCTTTATCACCTTGTTGCTGTTGTTGTTATCGTTGTTGTTGTTGTTTCAGAAAATATCCATGGTACTCCTAGTACTTGTATGCCGTATTACTTCAATTACGTCAACGACGCCAGGTACAATATTATTGTTGTTACAAGTAATAGTTATCGTTCAAATGTTGAATTTTTAATAAAATAATTAAGAGTGAGCGCTAGTTTATTAAACATTATTAGTTTATTAGTTTAGTAAAGGTACATGCCCACTCAGTAGGCACAAACTGTTCTTTATAGGAATTAAATAAGTGTATAATTGTATCCCCCGGACTCCGTCGGGGGATACTATGGATTTGACAGCGGGCCGCGTCCGCGTCCGCGTCCGCCGCAGACACTTCTTGTCCGGAGCATAACTCGAACACCCTTTGGAATATTTTCATGAAACCTTCACACATGCATAGACCACGACCCGAAGGTGTGTCGCGCACAAGAATGACAACTCTTGCATAGCTATTTTTTTTAGTTATCTCCCTTTTCTTGTTTTGCGCACTTATTTCGTGTCCGGAGCATAACTCGACCACCCTATGAAATATTTTCATGAAACTTCATACATGCATATACCACGACCCGAAGGTGTGTCGCGCACAAGAATGACAACTCTTGCATAGCTAATTTTTTAGTTATCTCCCTTTTTTGTTTCGCGCACTGATTGACCATAACTTGACCACCCTTTGGAATATTTTTATGAAACTTCACACATTCAATTAGACCACGAACCGAAGGTGTGTCGTGCACAAGAATGACAACTCTTGCACAGCTGATTTTTGAGTTATCTCCCTTTTTTGTTTTCGCGCACTAATTTCCTGTCCGGAGCATAACTCGACCACCCTTTGGAATATTTTCATGAAACTTCACACATGCATAGACCACACTACAAACTGGACAATAATGCATGAAGACCCGTTTTCTCGTGTGCTCTGTACACCTTACCTGTAGAGAGAACAATAGAGACTGTGAGAACCATTCGCATGTGCATGTGCTAGCATGTGCTAGCATGTGCAAATGTCCAGTCTTGACCACTCAAGACCACAGGTAATTTATACAGGTAAATTACTACATTGGATATGACATTTCCGTAAACTGTGTTGAAAATATTGTGGCATTATGTGGACCTGTGCAGATATATGTAGATAAATATAGGACTATTGAAAAAAAATTCTGGGCTCCAGTAGCAAGCATTATTATTTTTAATTTTTAAACTTTCTTTTTCCATTTTCTTTTTTCATTTTTTTTTTTCAAATTCTTTTTCAATTTTTGTCTATTAGCATAAGGTCGTAAGTGCTATATACAGACTATTCACCTGTGCATGTGCTAGCATATGCAACTGACCACTGACCACTTACAGGTAATTTATACAGGTAAATGATTATATTACATTTCCGTAAACTGTGTTGAAAATATTGTGGCAATATGTGGACCTGTGCATATATGATACGTAGATAAATATAGGACTATTAAAAAACATTCTGGGCTCCAGTAGGGAGCATTATTTTTTATTTTTTTTTAAATTTAATTTTGTTTTTCCATTTTTTTTTTTACATTCTTTTTCAATTTGTTAACTCACCACTAACTTATTACAGGTAATTTATACAGGTACATTATTACATTTCCGTAAACTGTGTTGACAATATTGTGGCACTGTGTGGACCTGTGCAGATATATGTAGATAAATATAGGACTATTAACAAAAAATCTGGGCTCTAGTAGCGAGCATTATTATTTTATTTTTGTTTTGTATATTACATTTCCGTAAACTGTGTTGAAAATATTGTGGCATTATGTGGACCTGTGCAGATATATGTAGATAAATATAGGACTATTAAAAAAAAAATCTGGGCTCCAGTAGCAAGCATTATTATTTTTAATTTTTAAACTTTTTTTTTCCATTTAAAAAAAAAAAAAAAATTCAAATTCTTTTTCAATTTTTGTCTAGTAGCATAAGGTCGTAAGTGCTATATACAGACTATTCACCTGTGCATGTGCTAGCATGTGCAACTGACCACTGACCACTTACAGGTAATTTATACAGGTAAATGATTATATTACATTTCCGTAAACTGCGTTGAAAATATTGTGGCAATATGTGGACCTGTGCATATATGATATGTAGATAAATATAGGACTATTAAAAAACATTCTGGGCTCCAGTATGGAGCATTATTGTTCTATTTTTTTTAAATTTAATTTTTTTTTCCATTTTCTTTTTTACATTATTTTTCAATATTTTAACTGACCACTAACTTATTACAGGTAATTTATACAGGTACATTATTACATTTCCGTAAACTGTGTTGACAATATTGTGGCAGTATGTGGACCTGTGCAGATATATGTAGATAAATATAGGACTATTAACACAAATTCTGGGCTCCAGTAGCGAGCATTATTATTTTTAATTTTTAAACTTTTTTTTCCATTTTTTTTTTCATTTTTTTTTCAAATTATTTTTCAATTTTTGTCTAGTAGCATAAGGTCGTAAGTGCTATATACAGACTATTATCATATAATAAAACAATTATTCACTAGTGAGCCATAGAACATAATCTGATATTCTATGGCTCACTAGTCAATAATTGTATATGTTCGGGCCAGTGAAAATTGCTTTCGGGCCCAGGGTCGAGGTCAAGGCGGGACAAGGCGAGGCATTTGATTCCGGGGAATTCTTGTTTATTTATCTCCCTTTGTTGTTTCGTGCTCTGATTTTGTATCCAGAGCATAACTCGAACACCCTTTGGAATATGTTTATGCCCCACCACGATAGTGGAGGGGGCATTTAGTGTTACCCTTGTCCGTCCGTCCGTCCGTCCACACACACGAATGGGTACTTGTTGTAAGCGTATTGGGATCTTATTGGGTAGGGTTAGGATAGTGTTGGGTACTCTTGTTGGGTATTTTTATAGAGTAAAAACCCAACAAGTATTCATTCGTAGGAACGAGCGTCCCGTCCTCCCGTCGTCCCGTCCGTCCGTCCGTCCGTCCGTCCGTCCGTCACAAAACTTTAACACTAAAATGTCTCATAATTTCGTCATCCTTCGACCGATCTCCTTCATATTTCACATACACATTGCTATAATGGTCCTCTACCGCCCTGTGCCAAATCCACGTTCGTCCTGCCCCCGCCAAGCCCAGGGTCAAGGTCACATACTTGGTGCTTCAAAAACTTTAACGCTCAGGTAAAAGAAAATTTTGACTTGGAATTTGGCCTCATTTATTATCAAAGCGATATGTGGGACATCCGTGTTCTATGAACACATTTTCTAGTTTATTAAACTTCACACATGCATAAAAGACGACCCAAAGGTGTGTCGCACGTAAGAATGACAACTCTTGCGTCGTTAATTTCTTAGTTATCTCCCTTTGTTGTTTCACACCCTTTGAATATTTTCATGAAACTTCACATACATAGACCACGACCCTAAAGGTGTGTCACGCAAGAATGACAACTCTTGCATCACTAATTTTTTAGTTATCTCCCTTTGTTTTTCCGTCACTGATTTTGTCTCCGGAGCATAACTCGAACACCCTTTTTTTCAAACTACTTGTGTATCTGGGGAGGGGGATACACATGCGCTTGGGCGTCCATTTCTAGTTGTGTCACTATTCCACCAATATGCCAGACAATTTCTCTGATGATGTCTCTGATATAAAGAACAGTTGTGCCTACTGAGTGGGCATGTATGTACCTTGAAGCATTGGTAAACATAACATACATAACGGATTTGTTCTTGGGTCAACAAATGAACGATTGCTTATCGTATACACATCGTTCGGACATCGTTTTCGTTTTTCTATAATTATAAAACGACACGTTTAAACTAACGAAAACATCGTTTTTGTCTCACCCACGATAGTGGAAAGTGAGACATAGCGGTCACATTACCGGCGTCAGCGTTGTCGGCGTAAATGTCGTCAACAATTTGGGACGTAAATTTTGGACGTAGTCAAATTTCCAATATCTCTTGATCCATTAGTCGGATCATTGCCAACCTTCATCAATAGCTTCCTCACATTGATAGCTATCCATCCAGTGTCATTTGGACGACATTGACCTTCACATTGGTGACCTTAACCTTTTTTTGGGACGTAACATTTGGACATAGCAAAATTTTCCATATATCTTGATCCGTTAGTCGGGTCATTACCAGATTTCATCAATAACGTTCTCACATTCAAGTTGATGGCTATACGCCCACTGTCATTAGGGTGACATTGACATTCACCTTGGTGACTTTAACCTTTGTGCCAATACTTGTTTACATACGTCCAAATGTTGAATACCTCCTGATCCGTTAGTCGGATCCTTTATCAACCTTCATAAATAGCTTCCTCCAATAGCTGGCTATCCACCCAGTGTCTCATCCGGGTAATTGTGACCCGTGGTGACCTTGAACTTCATGTCAATAGTTTTGGACGTACATACAAATGGTGAATATCTCTTGATCCGTTAGTCGGATCATCAACTTCATCAATAGCTGCTTCACATTGATGGATATCTACCAGTGTAATTCGGCTGACCTTCACCTTGGTGACCTTCACCTTGGTGTCAACAATGTTGGACATATGTACAAATGTTGAATATCTCCTGATATATGTGATCCGTTAGTCATAGCATTACCAAATTTCATAAATAGCTTCCTTATATTGATATCAGTGACATGGACTGTTATATTGGTGACCTTGAATTTTGTGTCAATACATGTTGATGTACGTCCCAAGGTTGAATATCTCTTTATCCGTTTGTCCGATCATTATCAAACTTCAGCAGTAGCTTCCTTCCTGACTTTCATCGCTATCAACCCAGTGTCATTTGTGTGACCTTTAAATTGGTGACCTTGACCTTCGTATCAATAATTTTGGACTTCCTCATATTGCGACCTTGACCTTGGTGACCTTGAACTTCGTCGCGATCGCCTCGTTCAGTAGGTGAAATACTCCCTGACGATCGCGGCCTTGTCTAATTAACATGATGCCAAAACGATGCGTTGAAATAAACGACATGCGTTTAAATAGTTGAACGTCGGTGATTTAACCCTTTGAACCCGAAAGCCCGCTATATCTGGATTTGCAAACAGTGCAGATCCAGATGAGCTGGCTCGATAACGAGCTGTCTCATCCACAGGTGGAAGACTCGGACCTATGACACCAAAAAAATGCCTATTAAAAAAATCCCATTACCCCACCCACTTGGTCTCGTACATGACCATCTTCTATTTATAGAAGGTGGGTATGAATATGACAATTATAGAAAGAGCCCTGTATTTTCCGATTCGCACAAACACAATAAACATCGATTAAATGTATGAAATAATGTCTCTGACAATCGATAAAGGTATTAGGTGTGTGAATATACTCGCTTCAAATCGCTTTTTCAAGTATTTATTGACTTATTCGCGTTTTGATTACCCCATCCAAAGCGAAAGTTGCGTGTACGAAAGAATGTCACACAGAATCGGAGGCCGTCCGGCGTGGATTATCGGTCATATTTGGCCGATAGCTGATCGCCAGCTCAAACTAAAGTGGTGCACCATGACCATATACATTAGAAACTCCAACCAAACAAAGTTCTTCCAATTGTGATCGTTCAGCGATCTAAAAAACACTTTTTTGTCTCATTTCGTTCATTATCTGGAACCGGGTCAATGCACCATCTTCCATAATACAACCGGAAGCGTCTATGTAAAGAACATCTCTGATTGGCTAAATCTAAACTGTAATGACGTCATTCAACCTATTTCGGGATTCCGGAAGACATATCTGATAGTACGCGAATCATGAATGAAAGTAGAAAAAAAGGTGTTTTTTAGATCGGTGAACGATCACAATTGGACGAACTTTGTATGGTTGGAGTTTCTAATGTATATGGTCATGGTGCACCACTTTAGTTTGAGCTGGCGATCAGTTATTGGTCAAATATGACCGATAATCCACGCCGGATGGCCTCCAATTATGTGTGAGATTCTTTCGTACTCGCAAATTTCGCTTTGGATGGGGTATACACAATGTGAATAACTGAATAAATGCTGGAAAGAGCGATTTGAAGTGAATATATTCACACACATAATACCTTTATCGATTGCCAGCGACAGAAATCATACATGTAATCGATGTGTATTGTGTTTGTACGAGTCGGAAACGAGAGGGCTCTTTCTATAATGGCCACAATGTTATCCACCTTCCTTATATAAGATGGTAATGTACGAGACCAAGTGGGTGGGGTAATGGGATTTATTTTTAATAGGCATTTTTTGGTGTCATAGGTCCGAATCTTCCACCTATGGTCTCATCAGGATCTGCACATTTTGCAAATAACTTTCATATCTTTTAGAACAAAAAACACCCCCTTTTCGTAAATGGACTAATCTGAAAACCATTTTGCGACGACTGAATTGGTCGGAAAAGTAGCATATCACAGTTCATTACAGTTACTTAGGGTTTAAAGGGTTAAACGAAACGATCATTTTCACGTACGAAAGAAAACAAGCGATGATCGTTTCTATGCATATTGTTGTACACAACGATCGTTTTCACTGCGTTTTCCATTCGTTTTCGCTTGTTTCTTTTCGGAACGTTGAACTAATCGCTGTATATGATATACATTTTGCTCTTGCCTTACATGTTTTACATGCAGTAAGATTAGTCGGTGTCGGTTCCAACTCTTACGAGGGGAGGGTGGAATTGTACCACAATGGTGCATGGGGTACGATATGTGACGACAACTTCGGCGCACCCGAGTCCATTGTGATCTGCCGCATGTTGGGTCTTGACAGGTGAGCTCTGTGTTGATCGAATCCCTTGTAGCGAAAGCGATTTAACGTTTGCAAGGTATGTCATACATCCAGTCGACGACACGCCGTGTGTAGCAACAAGCGACTTAACCCTTTGAACCCGAAAGCCCGCTATAGCGGTTTATGCAAACAGTGCACATACAGATGAGCCGGCTCGTAAAGTAATTTTCATATTTGAGAAGAAAAATACCCCCTTTTCATAAATGAACTAGTCTGAAAATCATTTTGTGACGGTTGGGTTGGTGTTGCATTATTAACATATCAAAATCCATCCCAGTTACTTAGGGGTGAAAGGGTTAACTTCTCAACATACCTAATGCAATAAAACATACCGTACGATATGTACACTTTCTATATATCATTTAGCATTTGCTCGATATTGCCACCGAAAAGGGGCACACATCAGCCATTTTATCGCGGTTTCTCGTTTCCAAAAACCATGTACAAAAACATGTCAACTTTGCAAGCGCATTATTCAGAAAATACGTTGTCATTGGGTATTGCGATCGTCCTCATATTATTTTCTAGGTATCTACTTACCCGATACATTGCTGATAATGTCCTGTAAGCTGTAAACTATTGAATTAAACTGACAATTTAATCCTGCGATGACATCTTCGTTACATGTATATACCTTGTCTAAACCATAACACAGAAACTCTAAACCGTATCACAACGAGGACAACGAGACTGCTCGGGTGTGATACCGCAACATAAACAAGTCCGACTTCTTGTTAATTAAAGGTGGGGTGCCACATCCCATGTTGTAATGTTTGGACACATACCGGTTTCATTCATTCCTTAGATATGACATTTTCAGGCAAATTAAAATTTACTAAATGAGTATATATGCATAGCGGGTACTATTAAGTTTTAAAACTGGTTGAATAGTTACTTAATTATATACTTATTTAATTACTATAAAGACACAAGTAACTAACCGATGCGGTGCCAACTTTAAATCATACACAGTAAATTACATACATCGATCAAATACACCATTTTATTTGATCAAATTCCCCAATGCCTGCTATCAGAAACTGTAAAAACATAAGCAAGGGGGATAATTTGGCCTGGCATAATTTGTCATTTCGCTAGTAACGAAAAATGTGAAATCTCTTTTGAAAGGATCATACTATACCACATTTGAAGTTTCCATTATTTCGACGCTAATGTATTGAATTTAAATGAACTAATTTAGTAACCATTGATTTCAAAACATGTTTATAATATTAAAAAATAACCAGCCTTGCAGTGTTCTCCTGCCGAGATTCTCGATGTATTAACAGCACTGCCGTGGTATACTCTGCCGCATGTCTTGGCCCCGGCCGCTCGCAAGCGAGCACTTTGCTTGTCAAAGCCTCAGCTGTAGCACAGATCAGGCTCAGTTAAACATGCTGCTTGATTTCAAGCACAATATTCAAGTATTATGAAAGAAAGAAATTTACTGATATTGGCAAGATTAGCAGAGGCGGTAGTGAACTCATGCCGACATTATCCAGAGCTCCAGATTTGTATGTGCCTGGTGTCACCGGAGACAGGGGGCATACATGTACATGTACACACAGCCCCATATAAACTGCGCTTTGGCGTATTATAGTCACTTATTTTAACTGAATACGCATTGATTATCAACAGTGCGAGTACAACATACTCACAGCAATGTACACAAATACGCATTGATTTTAACATTGGGCAGTGGAAATACTGTAATAAAGTTGAAAATGTACTTGGTTGAGCTGCAAAAAGCAAACACTACATGTTCAGCTGTATCGCAGTATACATAAGTGAATAAGCAATAACACACTCAAATAAGTGAATGTTTAAATTTGTTTTGATCATGTGTACCTTATTTAATAATAAAGAAACTCAATAATCCATTTATACAAATAAAATATGCATTCAATTTGAAATCAGGGGGTACACTACTCTTTACGCACAAAGCTTATATGGGGCTCTGATTATGTATGTATTAACAGCGCTGGAGTGGCATACTCTTCAGCCCATTTCGGCCAAGGCACTGGTATTATTCTCCTGGATACGCTACAATGCACGGGAAGAGAACTGGATATCGCGGATTGCCCCAATGATGGATGGGGTGTCCATGATTGTTCGCACAGCGAGGACGCGGGAGTCCAGTGTGGTATGTACTGCCAGCAGAGCTCCAGATGAGGTGCGTATTGGCGTATTGTACGCACTTATTTTAGCAGAATAATCACTGATGATCAAAAGTGGGAGTACAAAATACTCACAGCAATGTGAAAATACACATTGATTTTCAAATTGAATAATAGAAATACTGTTTTTTGCAGCTGAAATAAGCGGATTTTTAAATGTTTTATATATTTATTATCAGGTATTCCCTATTTAATAAGGAAGAAAATCAATAATACATTTGTAAAAGTAAAATACGCATTGAAGTTGAAATCTGGGGGTATAATACTCATTAGATACAAAACTTATCTGGAGCTCCACTGTCAGTTTTGCTGCCGACGACCTTTTGGCTATTAAACTACCGCAGCTTAGAGGGGACATGTACATTTTCAGCTCACCTGAGCGAAGCTCATGTGAGCTATTGTTACCGCAATGTGTCCGTCGTCCGTCGTCCGTCGTCCGTCCGTCCGTCCGTGAACATTTCCAAACGTCTGCTCGGTAACCATTGGGCCTATAGTCATCAAACGTCATGGTCACGGTCCTTAGGTAGGGGGATTACAAAATTGTTAAAGATGGCCGCCGTCTAAAAATAGCACAAATTCTTCAAAAATCTTCTTCTCAAGAACCGCCAACCGGATTTCGACAAAACTAGGTAGGAATGATCGATGTACAATGCTCTTCCAAAGTTGTTTAAATGGTGACCCCGGGGTCAAAAATGGGCGTGGCCTGTGAGGTCAAATTGGGGTCAAATTTTATTTTTGACCGAATATGGTTATGTCATATATCAAATCGAAGGTATCAACGAGGCGATCACTCTGGTGCATTTCTTGTCGAAATTGGATGGTTATGCCATCCAAGATGGCCGCCGAAAGGTCAAAATATCGTTCTTTTATTAGAGATTTCAAAATTATCCTTCACGTGAACCGCTTGGCCAATGGTAGCCAAACTTAAAAGTTATAGTCCATGGGTGAAGTCTTTTCAGAATTGGAAAAATGGAGGTTATCGCTAATCCAAGATGGCCGCCGTCTAAAAATAGCATAAATTCTTAAAAAATCTTCTTCTCAAGAACCGCCAGCCGGATTTCAGCAAAGCTTGGTAGGAATGATCGATATACAATGCTGTTTCAAAATTGTTGAAATGGTGACCCGGGGTCAAAAATGGGCGTTGCACGTGGGGTCAAATTGGGGTCAAATTTTATTTTTTCCGAATATGGTCATGTCATATATCAAATCGAAGTTATCAACGAGGCGATCACTCTGGAGCACTTTTGTCGAAATGGGATGGGTATGTCATCCAAGATGGCCGCCGAAAGGTCAAAAGGTTGTTCTTTTATTAGAGATTTCAAAATTCTTCTTCACATGAACCGCTTGGCCCATGGTAGCCAAACTTAAAAGTTATGGTCCATGGGTGAAGCCTTTTCAGATTTGTTAAAATGGAGGTCATCGCTAACCATGATGGCTGCCGTCTAAAAATATCATAAATTCTTAAAAAATCTTCTTCTCATGAACCGCTAACCGGATTTCGACGAAACTTGGTAGGAATGATCGTTATACAATGCTCTTTCAAAGTTGTTAAACTGATGACCGCGGGGTCAAAAATGGGCGTGGCCCGTGGGGTCAAATTGGGGTCAAATTTTATTTTTGACCGTATATGGTCATGTCTATATCAAATCGTAGATATCAAAGAGGCGATCGCTCTGATACATTTTTTGTCGAAATTGGATGGTCATGTCATCCAAGATGGCCGCCGAAAGGTCAAAAGGTCGTTATTTTATTAGAGATTTCAAAATTCTTCTTCACACTAGTTGCTTGGGAAACTTCACAGTTACCGTCCATGGGTGAAGCCATTTCAGATTTGTTAAAGCGGAGGTCGTCGCTAATCCAAGATGGCCGCCGTCTAAAAATAGCAGAAATTCTTAAAAAATATTTTTCTCATGATTTCGACGAAACTTGGTAAGAATGATCGATGTACAATGCTCTTTCAAAGATGTTAATATGGCGACACCGGGGTCAAAAATCGGCGTGGCCCGTAGGGTCTAATTGGTGTCAAATTTGTGTTGATGGAGTCAGGTGAGCGAATTAGGGCCATCATGGCCCTCTTGTTTAATGTACTCTGTGTTTGTTTGTTTAACATATTGCACCAACCATGTGTACGCTCGCAGTTATCCATGTACGCGACAGACCAGTAACTATATAGAGAAACATACTTGTTTTAATAAATTCCCATCTCAATTACTTGCTAATAGAGACCATACATCTGTTCATTTTAGGAATTTATGTATTTGTGACAAAATCACGTGTATAGTCAATTCCCACTCTATACTATATTCAAAGTACACACATACAACACATGAAAACGCGTGACCGACAAAGATATGCATGTTGTTTAATCAATCTGGCTGTATATGTTATCACACAGAAACAACAATACTTTGAATTATTTTAGTAAATATCGTCAGAATGTTTTATCTCTCAATATGCTGTAGATAATACATACACGAAAACCTGGTAATTTGCCTAGGTGCAAGTAAAATCCCATTGAATGCTTTTCCCGAGCATATGACACAATGCAGCCATCAAACATTGTTTGTATCGTATAGCCTGTACATGTGTAGACATTTGCATAACCGTTGACACTCATACATTGTCTTTGATGTATATCGTCTCCTACGTAAGAATCATCCTACTATGTTTTTGTTCACATGTATGTACGTATAGTCAATACAATCAATGTACATACGTATTGCATTCATGTTAGCTTTTAAAATATGCCACTGTTATTTCTACCTGCAACCTACATATACATGTAACTAGAAGCCACCACATTTATATTTGATATTAGACTTTAACGCTTTGCGTAGAAAGAAACATTCGAAATGCGATCAGCTTAATCCCCAATCCCCAATGAAGGATGCGCCACAAATATAACAGGAGAAAATGGATGCACCCCGTTCGTTAACAACAATTGTCCAGACCTGAATTAGGACAATGCTGTTCATTCCTGTTGATTATTTCATAAAATAAGATGACTAGCTCCATCGAACAAGTAGCTTTTAACATCAGTGTCTGTTATTGACGAATGTAATGGCCCTTACTGGTTAATACGCTACATATGAATCACATGGTTCTTTACATCCCCTTAGACAAAACATAGGATAAAAACATTTTGGCGGCTATTTTTAATTATATAAACATTTAAATCGCAATCATATACGTTCAATAATAGTCTTGTTTGACTCGTTGATCAATAGTACATGGACATTGTAACCAAAATCAAATGGTTATGCGTCTCCTATTTTCAATATTTAACATAAATCAATGTATTGGCGGCCATCTTGAAATAAATGAAAGCTACACTCTGACAGAATCCATGATGTAAATACTAAGCAAATAAAACGATGTATGATATAAAAACAATCATTCGAATATTGGGTATGAGGGATAATTCACCTCGATCATAAACGTGCATATCAAAGTGGAAACTGTTAAATCGATGGCCATACTGGCCAAAACAAACATGGTTTGTTTCCATTAAGCCGTCTGTACATTTATCTGAAGTCCACATACGATATTTGTCTGTGTATTCGTCATAGATTCAGTGAAATAATCGTTCATAAATGGAGTGTTGGACGGCTTAAACGGTTATGATTACGTTGTTACGATTATTTGAACTTTGACCTTGAATTTGATATTGACCTGTCATTATTTTGTCTTTGCTTATTGTAGCTCAGTATGTGTTGAACATAACTACATTAATGTCTGGATAACAGGTACAAGATAAATTTAAATTTAATTACATTTGTATTTATTCATTATGGTCCCCGAAATCGGCCGCCATCTTGGACGCCATCTTGAATTTGAGACCTTTGCACCAGTTGCCAGATTTATACTGAAGCAAGAAATGTTTTTCAGATGTTACTCTTGTAAATAAAAACGTCAAACCTGTTCTGTCTGAGGTCGGAACGAAAAGTTATATAGTTTGAGCCTTGGCTTCTCGTCTAATACAAATATGATCACATATGTTTTATTGGTGTCCGGTTTAGAGAGGTTCCACTGTATATTGCAGTTACGATATTCGCCAGACTGATTGGCGGACGAGGAAACTTTGAGGGCCGGATAGACCTGAATGTGAACGGACAATGGGGATCCATATGTGGCTTTGAATTTGACGACCAAGATGCTCAAGTCATGTGCAGAATGCTGGGCTTCGGGGGAGGGTAAGTACATGGAGTTTATTCAACTACCATTTTGAAATACCGGATTTTGTTCCCGAGACATCTGGAAAATTTATCGGATTACATTTGTCCAGGGAAATAAATCCGGTATTTCAAAATGGTAGTGGAATAAATTGTATATTACATGCTCTTAGAAAAATGTGAAATTTGCTCTTAGACCAGCTTATAACTTTTAAAATTGACAATTTTAACGTTAGCGTGAATTGTTTCTTCGCCAGAAATGACGTCAAAACGTGACAATTACGAGAAAGGCAATGAGGAAATATGTCCTTCAATGAAATAAATAACCACAGAATCACGGTAAATCACTGGGTAGCATGTAACATATAGAGAATACCAGAGGCTAGTATATTTTGGTATGAAGTTTATAGGGCAATGCTAGGAAACGCGTAGGAATTGCCGTTTCCGAGCCGAGCCTGAGAAACTTGATATCAAAAGACATTCGCCTGGTGTTCGATTTATCAGGTAGCGTTTTATGCTCGAAAATGACCACAACTGACGTCGTTATCTATGGACAGGACGAGTACTTGTTTGCGTTGGGTCATTACACTGACGTCATTCGGTAACGTCACGTGGCAAATGGAACGTCAGTTTTCACTTCGGTGTAACCCGCATGTTTGTTTCAGGTCAATGCCTCATACAATTAGAGGATAACCATGCTTTGTTTTTCGATTTGGAGCGGTATTATGGTCTGCGAATCAGTTTTACTATTCTCAGACCATAAAACCTCACATATACCGCTCAACATCGAAAAACAAAGCATGCTTATCCCCATTCTAATGCAACTTCGTAGCATATCACGAACAGCGATATTTAATACGTCAGCAGGTTGTTGTCATCATTGATAACCGCCTCGCACCAAATGAATTTGAAGAAATGTAACTCCGCCGAAGAATATTCCCATTTCAAATTGAGATTAACGGGACTTTTTCTAAGACATGTATACATGTATTCAACTCTAAAGTTTAGTTTAACAATTGTATTGCTTTTCTATGTGTAATTGCAACAGTTAATTGCTTTTATTCATTTATAGAAATGTCAACATTTCTGCAGTGGGTTCGTGTGATTTTACAAATAAAATGTAAACAAGAGTCAAACATGATTTCCAGGGATTTACGCCTAATGCAGGTGATTACCCATCTGCAATACAGTTTATTATGTATAGTCATGTATGTGCACATTGGAATTCGTAAAATTATAGGCTTGTACTGGCGTATTGAGTTTGCATTCGAGAATTTTAGTAAATTATTCGGTACAGTGTATTTTGCCTTTTGGGCACTATTTTTGGGAATTTGTTGACCCTGAAGTCATGTTTGTCAGTCATTGGTCGATTCTCTCTTCCGCTTTGGGCTGCACAGGTCAATATCATAGCAGAATGATTAAACGAAAATGTACCGACAACGATTAGGGAAATATTTGGATTCCACGCCGCTGGCCATTATTTACAAAAGCGCGTAGGGTTATATAAATACATATTGTATAGGCTGTAATTATAATTGACTAATCAGATGCGTGCTTTCTATGTTCGGTGCGTTAGAATAATATGTTAACAGTCATTACGTATTCGGTCAATACAGGACAGGTTACCTGATACAATTTTATATCAGGGATTTAGGGTATATATGTCTCTGGTTATATGACGTGAAATTGACGACATGGGTCGCATGTATCTTTCGCTTATTTATATTTACACATTTCATTATACCCCCGGAATACGAAGTATGTTGAGGGTTATATAGTTTTCGTAATTCCGTCCGTCCTTCCGTCTGTCTGTTTGTCCGTCCGTCCTTCCGTCCACGTTAAAGTTTTCGGGTACCCATTATCTCTGTAACGATAAGTCGGATTGACTTCAAACTTCATATACTTCCTTATCATTATCCATATTTGCATTCCATACCATAGCCATGCGACCTTAATGTCCAGGGTCAAATGCCTTAAAGTCTTTTAAATATTTACGTTTAGGTTTTTATTTGTCCTTTATATTCAAATATCATAACCAAGTATGTTAGTAGTTCGGCAGAAACGTTGACATGTTTAAAAATATAACATTAATTCGAATATATGTATAATACATATTTTAGACAAACTCCCGTTAATCGCAATTTGCAGTGGGATTATCCTTCAGCGGTGTTTCATTTCATCACATTCATTGTGTGATACGTTTATAGATGACAACTAAAACCAGCTGATATATTGAAAGAAAACACCGTTTGTGATATTCTCCGGCTTTTCAGAAAGCAGCCAGCACTCTAGAATGTATTCGAGTGTGGATAACGATGCTTTGTTTTTCGATTTGGAGCGGTATGTGGGAGATCTTATGGTCTGCGAATCACTTTGTACGTTCTGTTTAAAGTTTGCGATGAGTTCTTCGGACTCCACGCACTTTAAACATACCCACATGTTTTTCTTACAACAGTAAGCGCAACAGTCCATGTTTTTGTCGAGCCCACTTGCGGACAGCGAGACATAGTGATCCCAATGACGTCGTCCGTGTGTCCGTCCGTGTGTGAGTTCGTCTGTTCGTCCGTCCGAAATCTGCGTTAAAGTTTTTAAATACATGTACCTTATATCTCTGCAGTCCTAAGTCACATTGACTTGAAACTTCATATGAGTATTAGTCATCATATATATATGCACGCTGTATCCCACTCATGCGACCCCTGTGACAAGGTCAAGTTCAAATGACTTCGAAGTTTGCGTTAAAGGTCAACATTTGCGTTAAACATTTCACATACATGTACCTACTATCTCTGTAACCGTAAGTCAGACTTGAAACTTCATATGCTTATTGATGATCATCCATATATTCATTATGTGTCCCACTCATGCGGCCGCTATGCCCCAATGTCAACGTCAAATGAAGTTTGGGTTAAAGTTGTTGTCCAAATTTGCTTGTAACATTACCACTATCGCTGGAACCGTCAGTCAGATTTGCTTGACACAGTGTATGTCTAGGGATGTTGCTTTGTTTTGCATACGACCAACGTCCGACCGCCCAATGTTAAGGTCACTGACGACTTATGTTCACCTTGTTTGTAAGGCAAAGATGTTAAACGTGTTTTTAGCTCACCTGCGCGAAGCTCTTGTGAGCTATTGTTACCGCAATGTGCCCGTCGTCGTCGTCCATCGTCCGTCCGTGAACATTTTCAAACGTCTTCTCCTCGGTAACCATTGGGCCTATAGTCACAAAACTTCATGGTCATGGTCGGGGGATTACAAAATTGTTAAAATGACGTCATTACGTAATCCAAGAAGGCCGCCGTCTAAAAATAGCACAAATTCTTCAAAAATATTTTTCTCAAGAACCGCCAACCGGATTTCGACAAAATTGTAGAAATGATCGATGTACAATGCTCTTTCAAAGTTGTTAAAATGGTGACCCCGGGGTTAAAAATGGGCGTGGCCTGTGGAGTCAAATTAGGGTCAAATTTTATTTTTGACCGCATATGGTCATGTCATATATCAAATCGAAGGTATGTCATCCAAGATGGCCGCCGAAATGTCAAAAGGTCGTTCTTTTATTAGAGATTTCAAAATTCTTCTTCACATGAACTGCTTGGCCCAAGGTAGCCAAACTTAAAAGCTATGGTCCATGTGTAAAGGCTTTTCAGATTTGTTAAAATGGAGGTCATCGCTCACATTTTTTGTCGAAATTGGATGGTCATGTCATCCAAGATGGCCGCCGAAAAGTCAAAAGGTCGTTATTGTATCCCCCGGACTCCGTCGGGGTATACTATGGATTTAACAGCGGGCCGCGTCCGCGTCCGCGTCCACGTCCGCGTTCTTGTCCGGAGCATAACTCGAACACCCTTTGGAATATTTTCATGAAACTTCACACATGCATAGACCACGACCCGAAGGTGTGTCGTGCACAAGAATGACAACTCTTGCATAGCCAATTTTTGAGTTATCTCCCTTTTTTGTTTCGCGCACTGATTGACCATAACTCGACCACCCTTTGGAATATTTTTATGAAACTTCACACATTCAATTAGACCGCGAACCGAAGGTGTGTCGTGCACAAGAATGACAACTCTTGCATAGCTAATTTTTGAGTTATCTCCCTTTTTTGTTTTCGCGCACTGATTTCCTGTCCGGAGCATAACTCGACCACCCTTTGGAATATTTTCATGAAACTTCACACATGCATAGACCACGACCAGGAGGTGTGTTGCACACTATAATGACAACTATTGCGTAGGTAATTTTTCAGTTATCTCCCTTTTTTGTTTTGCGCACTCTACAAACTGGACAATAATGCATGAAGACCCGTTTTCTCGTCTGCTCTGTACACATTTTCTGGTGTGCTCTGTACACCTTACCTGTAGAGAGAACAATAGAGACTGGGAGAACCATTCACATGTGCATGTGCTAGCATGTGCAAATGTCCAGTCTTGACCACTCTTGACCACTCTGACCACAGGTAATTTATACAGTTAAATTACTACATTGGATATTACATTTCCGTAAACTGTGTTGAAAATATTGTGGCATTATGTGGACCTGTGCAGATATATGTAGATAAATATAGGACTATTAAACAAAATTCTGGGCTCCAGTAGCAAGCATTATTTTTTTTTCATTTTTTTTTTCAAATTCTTTTTAAATTTTTGTCTAGTAGCATAAGGTCATAAGTGCTATATACAGACTATTATCATATAATAAAACAATGATTGACTAGTGTACCATAGAATATAATCTGATTCCATGGCTCACTAGTAAATAATTGTATAATATGTTCGGGCCAGTGAAAATTGCTTTCGGGCCCGGGCTCGAGGTCAAGGCGGGACAAGGCGAGGCATTTGATTCCGCCGAATTCTTGTTTACTTATCTCCCTTTGTTGGTTCATGCTCTGATTTCGTATCCAGAGCATAACTCGAACACACGATAGTGGAGGGGGCATTTAGTGTTACCTTGTCCGTCCGTCCGTCCGCACACACGAATGGGTACTTGTTGTAAGCGTACGGGGATCTTATTGGGTAGGGTTAGGATAGTGTTGGGTACTCTTGCTGGGTATTTTTATAGAGTAAAAACCCAACAAGTATTCATTCGTAGGAACGAGTGTCCCGTCCTCCCGTCCGTCCGTCCGTCACAAAACGTTAACACTCGGGTAAATGTCTCATAATTTCTTCATCCTTCTACCGATCTGCTTCATATTTCATATACACATTGCTCCGATGGTTCACTACCGCCCTGTGCCACGTTCGTGCTGCCCCCGCCAAGCCCAGGGTCAATGTCACATACTTGGTACTTCAAAACCTTTAATGCTCAGGTTAATATCTTATAATTTCAGTTTTCTTTCACTGATCAGCTTCATATTTCATATACACATTGATATAATGGTCCTCTACCGCCCTGTGCCATATCCACGTTTGAACTGCCCCCGCCAAGCCCAGGGTCAAGGTTACATACTTGGTGCTTCAAAAACTTTAACGCTCAGGTAAATATCTTATAATTTCTGTTTTCTTTCACGGACCAGCTTCATATTTCATATACGCATTGCTCTAATGGTCCTCTACCGCCCTGTGCCAAATCCACGTTCGTCCTGCCCCCGCCAAGCCCAGGGTCAAGGTCACATACTTGGTGTTTCAAAAACTTTAACGCTCAGGTAAATATCTTAAAATTTTTCTTTCCATTCACGGATCAACTTCATATATCATATACGCGTTGCTCTAATGGTCCTCTACCGCCCTGTGCCAAATCCACGTTCGTCCTGCCCCCGCCAAACCCAGGGTTAACATCACATACTTAGTGCTTCAAAAACTTTAACGCTCAGGTAAATATCTTATAATTTCTCTTTTCTTTCACGGATCAGCTTCATATTTCATATATGCATTGCTCTAATGGTCCACTACCGCCCTGTGCCACGTTCGTCCTGCCCCCCGCCAAGCACAGGGTCAAGGTCACATACTTGGTGCTTCAAAAACTTTAACGCTCAGGTAAAAGAAAATGTTGACTTGGAATTTGGCCTCATTTATTATCAAAGCGATATTTGGGACATCCGTGTTCTATGAACACATTTTCTAGTTTATTAAACTTCACACATGCATAGAAGACGACCCAATGGTGTGTCGCACGTAAGAATGACAACTCCTGCGTCGTTAATTTCTTAGTTATCTCCCTTTGTTGTTTCGTGCACTGATTTCGTGTCCGGAGCATAACTCGAACACCCTTTGGAACTCTTGCATCACTGATTTTTTAGTTATCTCCCTTTGTTTTTTCCGTCACTGATTTTGTCTCTGCAGCATAACTCGAACACCCTTTTTTTCAAACTACTTGTGTATCTGGGGAGGGGGATACACATGCGCTTGTCGACAAGCGTCCATTTCTAGTTTTATTAGAGATTTCTAAATTCTTCTTCACACGAACCGCTTGGCCCATGGTGGCCAAACTTCACAGTTATGGTCCATGGGTGAAGCCTTTTCCGATTCGTTAAAACGGAGGTCGTCGCTAATAAAGATGGCCTGGATTTCGACGAAACTTGGTAGGAATGATCGATGTAGAATGCTCTTTCAAAGATGTTAAAATGATGACCCCGAGGTCAAAAATGGGCGTGGCCCGTGTGGTCAAACTTTATTTTTGACCGAATATGCTCATGTCATATATCAAATTGAAGGTATCGATAAGGCGATTGCTCTGGTGCAATATTTGTCGGAATCAGATTATTATGTCATCCATGATGGCCGCCAAAAGGTCCATTTATTCGAGATTTTGAACGTTTTGTTCTCAGGAACCTCATGGCCGATGCTGGCCAAACTTCATAGTAAGTTAAGACCCTTGGGTGAAGCATTTTCAGATTTGGTAAAATGAGTCATCGCTTAATCCAAGATGAACGCCATCTAAAAATAGCACACTTTTTTTAAAACACATATGTCACATTCTCCACTGGTGTTCATGGAGTCAGGTGAGCGAATTAGGGCCATCAAGGCCCTCTTGTTTTGTTTTCTAATTAACTCATCAACCGCTTCACCGATTTTGATAAAAATCGGCCACAATCTGTGTCTATGGATGGTGCTTCGTTTTTCATACGACCCACGTCCGACCGCCCAACGGCAAAGTCACTGAGAACTTGATTTGTTGTATTATCAAGGCTGCCAGCGAGGGGATTAGCTTCGTTTAACGATGCAAGTTCTTGTTTTTGAATGTATCTGTTGCTAAATTATATATATCTTACCCTCAGATCATCAGATGCCTTGGCGGGCTCGACATGCAGGCCGCGGCCGATGGTAAAATTGTATACCATTTGTTTCAGAAAAGCCGTTACTGGTGGGTATTTCGGACAGGCTTCCCAAGCTATCCCCATTTTGGCGGAAGGCCTACGTTGCCATGGTAACGAATCCGACATCGGTGTATGCGCGCCGCGATATCTAGCCTTGGCCCATGCAGCGTCTTCAAACTGTAGTCATAGTAACGACGCGGGTGTACGATGTGGTAATATTTTACGAACAACTATACACAGAAAATTGTGAAAGTTCTGTTTTTTTGTGTGAAATGATCATACTAAAACACATTTAAAAAATACTCTCTAACATAGATGCTAGTGTAATTAATTTAATACATTAGTCACAATCAATTGGTAAAAACATGTGTATGATACTGTTTGCAACGTCAGTTGTTTTCAGTATTATATTTTCTTTTCACCAAGTCCCGATTTTTTTCCCGACGACGATTGGGTTCAGACAGACGATTCAAATGTTCAATTAATGTATTTTTTCCCAGTCTGTTTCATCACATAGATCTACATTTGTCCAGCAGATTATTCCTTTATTTCTGTTTGTGACATGCACATGGACAAATATAAAACATACATACATAATACAATTAGTACAGTTATTTTACCTATTAATGTCATGTTCCATTCTTTCCACATTTTTCTACATTTCAGACCACACCCCTGTACAACCTGTGGGCTGAGATTTGTTATTGAAGGGGCGTGTCGAGGGAGTATAATAGACCAATAACTAATTATTTCTACAGTTTAGATCACACCCCTGTACGACCTGTGATCGGACGTTGTCGTCGTATAGGCACAGAATAGTAGCGCGTCACATCGCTAGCATATGACCAGTAACCAATTAGATCATAATTTCAGACCACACTCCTGTACGGCTTGTGGGCGGAGCGATACCATCGGAGGGGCGTGTCGAGGTACAGCATAACAGTGTCTGGGGCAGTGTTTGTACGTCTAGATTCACCACACAAGATGCGGACGTGCTCTGTCGGGTGCTCGGTTTCAATACCTCGTACGTACTGCGTGCATGCATTTTGTGATTTCTGTACGATTCTCCATTTTATGTTCACCGCGCATGCTCAGTAACAGAAAAGACGTTGAAGGTTTAAAGGTACATGCCACCTCAGTAGGCACAAAATGTTCTTTATAGGAATTATATAAGTGTATAATTGTGTCACTATTCCATCAGTTTTAAAGATTACGAGTCGCCGCTATACATGTATAATCATTTAGTAATATTTACTTTACTAATATTCAAATGAGGCATAGTTAATTATTTATACTAATTTAATGCGTCACTTTACAGATTATAAAGTATGATGATTGCACATCAAAACATACATACAGAATAAAAAGAACTATTTCCGTTAACATTTTATGGAAACACGGTTATCGCCCCTGATATCAGTGTGGAAAGTTACGTCTGATATACAATGTATGATAATGCCAATCAGTACGTTGGGTAATGGTGAATGAATGTTTATTTTGCCAGCAAATGTCTCAGATGATGTCTCTGATATAAATAACAGTTTGTGCCTAATGAGTGGGCATGTACCTTTAACCACTGTGACACTAAATCATCAAACGTTGTACGATAACGAAAATAAATCAGATGTGTTATGCCATAAACAATCTTGGCTTGCAGAAACTGGTAAATGGATGTGCGAATTTACTTCATTGCATGTTAATGTATCATTTACATCATTTGTAAGCATATGTTTAGGGATTTTATTGTAAATCGGAACATGTTTGACATGCGAGTCAGTTACTTTCCAGCCGCTGTCTTTTTGAGATTGAATGTATCTGTCTTAACAATAATTACCTAGTCTATACTTTTATATATTTATACCCCCACAAACAAAGTTTGAGGGGGTATATAGGAGTCAGCTTGTCGGTCGGTCTGGTCTGTCGGTCGGTCGGTGTTTGGAAATTCCCTTCCGCTCTATATCTTCTACACCCATGCATGGATTATGTATTTTGAAACGGTGTTACACATTCTTCAGTGCCATATCTATCCAAACAAACGCACATTACGGCGAGGGGGCGGGACCAGTGTGGCTTGGCAACATCGGTTGTCATGGAGACGAAGTGGATCTCGGTTTATGCAATATTTTCGGTTGGGACAACAATTCGTGTAGTCATAGAAACGACGTTGGAATAACATGCCGTAAGTAGCATATTGCACTAAATACAAAGAAGTGAAAACAAACGTTCCATTGGTTGGATGACGTCACGTGACGTTACCGAATGACGTCTGCGTAATGACGTAACGTAAGCAAGTTCGCGTTCTGTCCATAGATAGCGACGTAATCTGTGGTCATCTGCGAGTATAAAACGTTACCTGATCAATAGAATACCAGGCTACTGTCTTTTGATATCAAGTTTATCAGGGCTCGGCTCGGAAACGGTAGATATTCCTCGCAAGCCTCGTAATTCCTGAGCTGAGCCTGATAAACTTGATATCAAAAGACAGTAGCCTGGTATTCTCTATTTATTGCTCCGGGTCTGATGTAAACGCAATGCATATGCTCATATGCTGGGTGGGTGGGGTTCGATACCCGCACCAGACAAGCATATACTTTGTTCCCCCTATCTGCTACATGTATATGTTTTATGCAGAGAGTGCGGACATACGTCGGGTACATGGTGCATGGCTGCGGGAAGGGAATATGGATATAATGCTGGGTGGGCGGGGTTCGCTACCTGGACACAACAAGCAAATATATACTCTGTACCCCTGTCTGCTACGAGAGCAGGTCAAAACGGCCCCTGGTCAAAACGGCCCCTAATTGGTCAAAATAGCTCCCAAGCTTTGGGAATTTGGTCAATACGGCCCCTAATAAAACGGCCGGGGTCCCCGATTATATATATTTTTTTTATTATTTTTGTCTACATATAAATTTATTGATAAATTATCTTGTATTCATAATACTGATGAAAAGGAACTTTAATATGCATGCAGTATATTTATTTTTATATTTGTGTAAGATTTGTACATATTATCTGCTACATGTACATGTATATGTTCTATGCAGAGGCTACGGACATGCGTCGGACACATGGTACTTTGTTCCCCCTATCTGCTACATGTATATATTTAATGCAGAGGCTATGGACATATATCTGGTACATGGTACAGGGCCGTGGGAGTGGATTGTTGATATACTGCTGGGTGGGCGGGGTTCGATACCCGGACCAGACAAGCATACACTTTGTTCCCCCTATCTGCTACATGTATATATTTTATGCAGAGGCTATGGACATACGTCGGGTACATGGTGCAGGGCCGCGGGAAGGAAATGTTGATAAAATGCTGAGAGGCGGTCGGGGTTCTATACCCGGACAGGCCGATAATTTGTTGCCCCATTTGATACATGGGTCTATGTTATTTAGAGGCAACCGACGTGCACCTGGCTTATGGTGCAGGGCCGTGGTAGGGCGAGTTGGATATGTGGATGTGGCTTGAGAAATGGGGCTTATCGGCTTTGTGACCAGTTCAGATCGTGATCAGACAGTGCGGATGACCTGTGTAGAACCAGATCAGCCTATGCATCCGCACAGTCTGATCAGGATCTGCACTGTTCTCTATTACATTAATGAAACACCCATCATGCTTCTAACAAGCGATATAGATTGTTATCAAGCTACATACATGTGCTATGTGATCAGGAGCTACACTGGTCCGAAAACCATGTGTCTGTTTCAGGGGCTACGGACGTCCGGCTGGTGTATGGTGCAGGGCCGTGGGAAGGCACGTTGGAGGTGGAACTGGGCGGGGCGTGGGGCGGGATATGTGCCAACAATTTCGGCAACAGTGAGGCGACGGTGATTTGTAGGATGTTGGGTTACACAGGCAGGTAAGTAATATGTAAGCCTGTTTTCCCAGTCACAACCACATAGCAAGTGCTAGACTGACCAACAAAACAACATAAGTGTAATGTGACCAGTAGCCAATTTCATCAAAATTGCAAAGGAAACTTTTCTAGAATTATTATACTGAATTTATTACATTATCACAGCCAAAATGGCTCTGATAATGTAATCAATTCAGTATAATTAAAAATTAATAAATGTATCCTTAATAAAATTGAAAATTTCTCCCTCAAAGAATACTTTGCTAGATAAGTATTCTTTGCAATGTTGGTGAAATAGGCTACATGAGTTAGACTGGCCACACATATAATAAGCCCGTTTCAACGGTTACAATTACAGATCAGGGGTTTGGTTACTAATATATAATTTCGACTCCAACAAAGAATTTTCATGATGCAGGGGGCCGTTTCACTACATTCGTACGACTAAAATGTTCAAGTGCAAATTTAGGATCGTCTGGAAATTTCAATTGATATATTTACATTTATTGAGCATAGGCAAACACCAATAAATCAAATCATTTAGCCTGATAAGGTTCTGTAATTTTTGATAGAAGCGCGTTGGGTGTTCCATTGATGACAAACAGTGCAGATCCTGATCTGGATCTACAATGGTCGCAAAACACATAAGCCCGATTTCTCCAGTCACAGTCACATTTAGAGAATATCAGGCTGATATTTTTTAATATCATGTTTATTAGGCAAGGCTAGGAAACGCGCGGCCCAGCCGAGCCTTAAAACAACAGCATCATAATCCATGCATCTCATTAATGAGACACGCCATGTGATTTTGTCCCTAAGAACATTGTGTGATATTTCATGAAAAATATTTACAAAATTTACGATATTTTCCGTAAATGATCTCGAAAGTTGACGGAATATGCATAGCAAATGCGAATTATATTCAGCATTTGATAGTTTCGTCATCTTACGACGTCATTGACAGAAGATATCACAGTTTATACATGTATATATTTCATCAAAAATCGCAATTATGTTCTTACATGTACGTAGAAAATCACATGGTGCATCTCATTTGGAATTGGACTTTTTGTGTTCAAGGGATACTGCTCATTGGATATATCAGCACAACTACTTTTCTGCAACTACTTCCACCATTCACTTTGATGGCCTGCGTTGCTATGGAGATGAAAATGATGTCAGTCAGTGTGCCGCGACGTTTCATAGCTCATGTAGCACAATGGAGCGGGTTGCACTGAAATGTCGTAAGTCTATACATGTTTAGAATTCTCTCTCCCCACCCCTATCCGCTCTCTCTCTCTCTCTCTCTCTCTCTCTCTCTCTCTCTCTCTCTCTCTCTCTCTCTCTCTCTCTCTCTCTCTCTCTCTCTCTACCTTTCATGTGATTAATCTGTCTCTTTCTCTCCTTCTCGCATGTGATTAATTGCACAACGAGCGCTTTGCATTAGAATGGTTGAGTTGAGAACGTTCCATTTTCATTACATTTATTGATTTAACAACAAAATATGTTTTCTGCACAACCTACGTTGGATTATTCCAATTATTGTTTCTTTTCGCCGCTATTTGTTTGCACCGAAGATAACTGGCTTGATGGTTTTAATATTTTAATTAGACTACGATATTGGTCTGTTGCATGTGGAGGAGTTATTCACTATATATATAAGTTGATTTTCCATGGGCAGAGGATGCTCAGCTGCGACTGGTGGGCGGAGCAAGTTGATGATCACATGATATATAATATGATTTTAATTGATAGAGGGTGCTCGCGTTCGCCTTGTGGGCGGGGCAAGTATTTGATTACGTGATGTTTAAATTCACGTATATTGGCATGGGTGCTTAGATTCGCCTGATGGCAAAGTGATTACCACATGATATATATGTTGCCTTTCATGGGCAGATGGTGCTCGCGTTCGCCTGGTGGGCTGGGTATATTGATTACTACGTTATATATATGTTGCTTTTCATTGGAGAGTGCTCGGGTTCGACACTGGGCGGTGCAACTTGATGATCACGTGATATATAAGTTGGTTTCCATTGGTAGAGGGTGTTTGCGTTCGCTTTGTGTTGTTTACATTCATTTCTAATGACAAAGGGTTCGCCTGTTGGAAGTGGCAAATTGATTGACATGTGATATATATGTCGTTGTTCATTGGTAGAGGGTGCTCACGTTCGCCTGGTGGGCGGAGCTAATTGTTAATCACGTGATATACATAATGTATAAATTGATTTCCATTATCAGCGGGTGCCCACGTGCGCCAGTGGGTGGAGCAAATTGATGACCACGTGATATATATGTATGTTGCTTTGTATTGGCAGAGAGAACTTGGGTTCGCCAGTGGGCGGAGAAAATTGATATATACGTTGATTTCCATTGGTAGAGGGTGCTCGTGTGCGTCTTGTGGGCGGAGCACATACAGGCGAGGGGCGGGTTGAGCTGCTACACAATGGCCAATGGGGATCCATTTGTGATTTGGCCTGGGATGACAGGGATGCAACAGTTATTTGCAGAAGTTTGGTGCCAACATCTCCCTTGGACAGGTACAAATGTTATAGCAGGTCATTATGATTTGTAAATTAATAGCGTGTCTCTCGGTGTTGTCAATGTATTGTACATGTAGCATGTGTATGATATACCATTTGTTTAACCAGTTGAACTGAATATCGTGAAATAATGCACGAGTGATTGTGTCCTTACGCTAAAATGAACGAGTTTATATAGTGGTAGGCCCAATCACGAGGATATTATTTCAAGATAATCAGCTCACCTGGTTAAATCAATATTTTCTTGCATTCCACACATGATTCTTCATAAAAACAAAGCGAATCGTGAGTAAAATATGGTAAATATATATGCGAATTAATTTATGGAGGTAGACCGTAGTGAAGGCGACTGTCTCGCGATTTAGAGGGTGTGTCCGAGAACATGATTGGTCGAAGGAAACACAGTATTGCGACGTTACTGACGTCATTTCTCCATGATAAGCACGAGAGTGGTGTAAACTACTGCTGGCGAGTGGTGTAATTCATCGTTAGATTTCTGTAAACTACTGACTGAAATGTAAGAAAGCTATATTCATGCTTACAACTAGGGCAACAGTTATTTACAAAAGTTTGGTTGTGCTAACATCTCCCTTGGACAGGTAACAATGCTACGTATCGCGACCCACTAGATATATAGCGATATTGTAAATTAATTGTTGTGAAGCTTCATTCATGTGTACAACTAGTTCAACTAGCGCAAGTTATTTGTAGACGTTTGGTGTCAATAGTTCACTGTCTCCACTGGGCAGGTAAATAGAGAATAGGTTAGTGTCTTACGATATAAAGTTTATCAGGCAAGGCTAGAAAACGCATATGAATTAATTCCTACCGTTTCCGAGCCGAGCCTGATAAACTTGGTATCAACAGACACTAGCCTGGTATTCTATTTATCAGGTAACGTTTTATGCTCGAAAATGACGACATATGCCGTCGTTATATATGGACAGAACGCGGACTTGTTTACGTTGTGTCATTACACTGAGCAGACATCATTCGATAACGTCAAGTGACGTAATCCGTCCAATGGAGCTTCAGTTCTCACTTCGTGGTAACCCGGATGTTTGTAGCAGGTCAATGCCTGATACAGCAATACGTTATCAGTGAGTACGTATTCGGTCAATACAGGGCTTGTTACCTGATCAACAAATGCTATACACCACGGCCTGCGCGAATCTTGCCAATAGTTGTCAAATTCTGCAATACCCAATACTTGAATATTGTGCTTGAACATGTTGAAAGCAAGCAGCTTGATTGGCTGAGCCTTGAAGTATTTGCCATTTTTGCATGCGGTTTTCAGCATTCATTTGCATCTGGTCTGTCATTTAAATGAGCAGACATCATTCGATAACGTCAAGTGACGTAATCCGTCCAATGGAGCTTCAGTTCTCACTTCGTGGTAACCCGGATGTTTGTAGCAGGTCAATGCCTGATACAGCAATACGTTATCAGTGAGTACGTATTCGGTCAATACAGGGCTTGTTACCTGATCAACAAATGCTATACACCACGGCCTGCGCGAATCTTGCCAATAGTTGTCAAATTCTGCAATACCCAATACTTGAATATTGTGCTTGAACATGTTGAAAGAAAGCAGCTTGATTGGCTGAGCCTTGAAGTATTTGCCATTTTTGCATGCGGTTTTCAGCATTCATTTGCATCTGGTCTGTCATTTAAAGGCATTAACTGCAAATAATACTATAACGGAAATGTGTAACTGCCTTCGTTTGTTAAATATGCTTATTGTCTATGATTATGAATATTAATACTAGCCAGAAATATGGTCTTATATCATGTTTCCTGTGACGTTGCACCAACGGGCTACGTAGCCCATTCAAGGTTTCTTGAATTTCGCGCTTTTCTGAATCGCGTGTCACGTGATAGTTATGTTGATAAGTTGAGCATGCGCGATTGAACCAAAGATGGCACACATATCAAATCATTTTCTTTGATTAACGAGCTTCTTCCGGTCGACCTTGGCTCTTCGTGTAAGAGGAAATATCCAGATCACGTGATTCATATTGTAGAAATAGTGATTACTTTCGGTTTCGTAATACCTATATTACACCTACTACAACACAATTCTGGCGAGAAACGTTGTTTTGTATTACAAATAAGGATGGATTAGCTTCATTCTATATATGCATTATTAAATATGTTTAGATATACTGTGAATGTAGAGTTCAAGCGTCGGTCAATGGCTTTAATCTTAGCATGCTGGACACATAAATTGTCGTCTGCTGTTGCTTTGTATTTTGCCTTTTGAATCAATAAAAACATCGTTTAACAGCACTGTATAATCATTTCCATTGGACATGATTCTTAAGTGCTGTCAAAACATGTTTCAATGAGTAAAATGGAAAATAGAAAACAAACAGCAGACGACAAAATTTAGTTTAAAGGATAAATAAATAAAAATGTTGTTTTATTCCACGTTCAGTGACGTCAGAGGGCATGCAGTATTCGGTCATTACTTCGGTTACGGGGATGGTCCAGTATGGCTGGCCAGCGTTCATTGTAACGGCACAGAGTCAGACGTCATGACCTGTCCTGCTGATGTCACTGGTGGCGTAAACTGCGATCACAGTCATGACGCCGGCGTTTCGTGTGATTGTAAGATATCAGGGGGCCGTTTCATTAAACTTTGTACAACTAAAATGTTCGTAAGTTCAAAATTATGATAGTCTGTAAATTCCACATTAACACTGTTTCCTTGTAAACAATTATTGGATTTACATTTATTGAGCATAGGATGCATATGCAACCTATGCTCAATACATGTAAATCCATCAATTGATATTTCCAGACGATCTTAAATTTGCACTTACGAACGGTTTAGTCGAAATTAGTAAAAGAACAGATCTCGCTGTCAACATTTCCGAACATCTACAGCGGATTCTCTCTAAACCAGACATCCTGTGAGGTCCCCAGGATGTCCGGTTTAGAGAGGCATATGGACATTGAAATACGGGTATATGTGGTTTGCGATCGTGAACAGACGTTATCAACGGCGAGAGAATGATAACAACCAGATACACAGAACTGTGAACCTTCTGCAAGAACCTGTGATAAAAAGTACTTTGGTTCTCAGATATCGCCGCGTCAGAGTTTTATATCGTGATTGACAAATAAAAACATACCGTAAATTTGCCACTTGATCGACCCTGCAAAAATATGTTAAATCCAATCAGGTCTGTCGTTTATCTTGTGATTTTTGTTTTACGTCTAAAGAGGTTATAGTAGCTTTAATATAAAGCATATATGTATATGAGACACGCCATGAAATAATAGTTTCGACTGATTATAAAGGATGATAATTGTACATTAAACAAATAAATACAGAGTATAAATAGTAATGTCCGTTAACATTTTAAGGAAAAACGGTTGTCGCCCCTGACATTATTTGGAAAGATGTGTCGGATATAAAATGTATGCTATCTTATTTTGATGGGTATACTAATGCCAATCAATACGTGGGTTAATGGTGAATGAATATTTGGAAAGATGTGTCTGATATAAAATGTATGTTATCTTATTTTGATGGGTATACTAATGCCAATAAATACGTGGGGTAATGGTGAATGAATGTTTATTTTGCCAGAAAACGTCTCAGATAATGTCTCTGTTATAAAGAATAGTTTGTGCCTACTGATTGGGCATCTATCTTTAAATTAAAACAAACGGAGACGATGATCTTCTACAAAGAGAAAATACAGTGAAACCGGACACCAATAACATTTATATGTTATCTTATTTCGATGGGTTTCTTGATCATTTATGTCCGGTGATAACGCCTGTTCATGATCGCATAGCACACCAGGATTGGTCAAATACCTGACTTACAGTGAAACCTCTCTAAACCGTGTCCGGTTTAGAGAGGTTTCACTGTATGTTCAAAACCTCTGCTCTCCCGCGTTACGTTCCGCAAGCCCTGTTTATAAGAACTAGCATACGTGTGTATGGCCTATCTATATAGTGAATACTATACGCTACAGTCAAACCCCTCTAAAACGGACACAAATAAAAGTTTGTTCTACTTAATTGTAATATAGTTCATTATCTCCGCTGAGTATGTCTGTTCGTGATCGCCAAATGTCTTATGTTCCACACGTTTTTTTTCGATAGTATTAAATTAAAGGAAAATTTAGCCTTCTTTTTATTTTGTGAAATTTGGTCAAATATTGATTTTATTGCGAAAAAACAATTTCCCCATGTTAAATCCACACAGAGTGAAGATGTCTATGGGGATTTAACATGTGGAAATCTTTTAGAATTTCAGAAATACTGGACCGATTTTTAAAATCTACCTTTTGTTTTCTTAGTTAGATCATTTCCAAGCTATCTACATGTAGCTAGGTTTCGGAGTCAGTTTCCAAAATGTTTCGTTTTTTGACTCCTCACACAACTCCTCTACCTCTTTTGCCCCCATGTTGAATTCCCATAGAGAAATCAATTTTTCGTAATAAAATTAATATTTGACCAAATTTCATGAAATAAAAAGAAGGCTCATTCTTTGATAAAATTTAGCATTATCAAAAATATTATTGTTTTGCATTGTCTATATAGCAGTACAATTTGCTCAGATTTCGTGAAACAGACAGTACAAGTGTATTTTGATGTCACGTTTATCGTGCCACGCTAAACCCATTCACGTTCATTATATCGTTCTCATATTTCACTTTTTGTCGCGCCTGCTTTAGCGAGACTATAGTCGCCGCTTTTTCTGTCGTCGTCATCATCGTCGTCGCGGCGGCGGCGGCGGCGTGGCGGCGGCGTCCGAAATGTCAAATGGTTTGTACAAGCTTCGTCATCATGATGTAACTTTAATATTACTAGACTGATTAATTCAATATTTGGACACTTGATACATATGAGCGTTGGGAATACATTCATGCCGCCAATGACGTGGCCTTGACCTTTTTTACGTTCATATTTTTGCGGAAAGACTTTTTGCGTCAAAAAGTTTGTACAACCTTCGTCATCATAGTATAACTTTAATATTACTTGACAGATTGCTTTACTATTTGGAAACTTGATATAAGTGAGTATTTGGAAATCGCTCATGCCGCCATTAATATAACCTTGACCTTTTTACCTCACATTTTTGCGGAAACACTTAACCATTTTTGGCGTTAAAACTTGATGTTTTGCTTCAATATTTGGACACTTCATACATTTGGAACATACACATGCTGTCATTAAAATTGTCTTGACCATTTTGACCTTGACATGGTTGTGGAGACACTTAGCCATTTTCTTTATGTCAACAAGTTTCTTCAACCTTGACCTTTTTTCGTGTTTTAAGCATAAACTTCTCGGAAGGTTTTTATGATTTTTACTTTAGCACATTCCCATGATCATGTTACGGTCAAATGCATTTCGTGGCGAAATTATTGTGTATATTGTATACAGGAATTGGTATGTTAATGAAATATGAAATTATCTTCACATTTTTGTTTCAGTTCAACAAGAATTACGCTTTACTGGAGGTAAGAATTCATCAACAACACACGGCTACCACGAAAGACTGCGAATTTAAGATCAAAGTACTGAAAGTACTGAAATGTACTGTGCTGGTGCAAACCCATTCCCATCCACACGTTTTCTCTAGAATATATTACTGTTTGTAACTCCTAGAAAGAATTGTAAGAAATTGGCGGCTAACTGGTCACTGCTACCTAACTGTGAGAAATAAAGATAATAGCTGCTGTATTCATATGCACGAAATGTCCTGATTCGTATTTTTCAAAACTTAGCTGATAAACTGAGCCCAAAACTGTGAAAACTATGGAGAATAGTATATGTAGAGTTATAGATACCAAGCAAGACAGACCAAAACGCCATAGGATAAGTTGGCACATGGCACTATTTTATTGGTCGTACCCGCCTTTTATGGCTGCCCCCATAGTAGTTGTGTGACATAATACGCTATATCAAAGGAGATAACATGTAACAAAGATATCTTACAACAATTAAATGAGTGAATATTTAAATGTAATGAATATTTTGCGATTCCCCTCGGAGGCTATTGGTAAACATGGTTACACGTACATAGTGTATAATCATAACCGAATTCCAGAATAACGTTTTAGGTATAAGTTAGGCCATGCCATTATTTTTCTCTGTTAAGCGTCCACCCAGATGGCCAAAACCTACCTACGTATCCTGTAAAAACAAAGAAGATGTTAACAAAAACGAATGTAAATTGATGTTAAAAACGTCCTCAACTCTTTGCAGTCTGCAAAGGGTTGAGGAAGTTCTTAGCATACATTAAAACTTCCGCCACCAAAGAATAAGAAAAACATACTCTAATTAAACTTATTAAATGTAAATTCATGAACGGATATAAGACGTGCACATGTCTCCAATCAGTTTTTTAGGTGGCCGGATTAGCTCAGTAGGTAGAGCGTCCGATTGCGGATCGAGAGACCCCTCCCTGGTTCGATTCCCCCACCTCGACCTGCTCCGAATGATCGATTCGGCGTGTCCTTGGGCAAGACAACTTCTAGTTACAATAATTTGTCTCCGATGTGTTATCTAGGGATACAATTTGATCCATTCAAACAATGTGAGAAAGTGAATACCCAAACTTTTTGCATGTAGGTCAAAATTTAGTAAACTGTATATTTTATGTAGAACTAGTTAATTGCCAAAAATAATGGAACATGGAAATAATTTTCCCATGGAAGCCATCTTTTCTCTTGTTGATTTTCAACATTCAACATAACGAAATGAAGCTTTCAAATTTACAAGATATAAAATAATCAGATAAATGTCAGATAAACACATTGACACACTCAGTCAAATGATCAATGTCTGCATGTGTATTTTCTTTATTAATAATGTATTGATACAGCTTTGTCAGTTTTATGTCTCTAACATATCAAACACGCCAGATAACCGATTGAAAAATTCACTCTTCCATGTGATACATTAAAGAGATGGGGTTAAATTGCTACCCTCGAATGGGAACTTTGCCCTACATGCAAGGTCATCGACCCAGTGCCGTCGTTAAATAAAAGCATTTTCATTTATCACTCAGTTTTCATATTACTTCGCCAGTAAATTCTGTCTAATAGCATACATAGTTTGTTTGTTTTTTTCACAGAACCACTCTCAATACCTACCTGCACACGGACGCTTGACAGAGAAAGACATATGTATGGCATTATTGTTCACATATTTGATTTTTTACGGAATTAGATGCGACTGTTGGAGTGAGGTTAACTGCAGAGGTACTTGAGGCCGTTACAAAAACATGTTTTTGTAGCGGCCTCAAGTACCTCTGCAGTTAACCTCACTCCAACAGTCGCATCTAATTCCGTAAAAAATCAGTACAGCTTCAACATATAATGCTGTGCGTATGCAACAAATATAATGTAGCATTTGAGTTGATTTGATTTGATATTTATTAAACTCGTTGACTGCTTTCATTGGAAATTTGGCTATGCATTTGGTCCGTTTAATATTTGCGTGGAGTCCATCAGTAAAACGCGTTTAGGGACCAACCATATACCTGATCATCGTTTGATTCAAAGATAGTTGCTTCGTAAATGTGATGGAATATATGGATAACATATATGTGAACACTGCCTCTTTACTGTATCCTATACGGCAACTGGGGTGGTCAAGTCGGCCATCTTTGTGTTTTCCAGCCATCAGCCAGTTTCACCTGTTATGCCGTTTGACAAATAACTCAAAATGTGAAGTAGAATATATGATATAAAGTAGCTAATCACATGTAGAAAAGCCAGGAGAACGGACTTTAAACAATTATATTACACCAAACTGTAAAATATGTCAGTTTTCTGGACAGGTTTGTGCCTGTGTTTTAACAACATGAACCACCATTATAAATAGCTTCATACACAGAAAATCGCAGAGTGTATCACTTTTACCTGGCAAACCACACAACACATAGTTTTACCATATATACCCACTACTGTACTCTTTTATTAGCTATCAAATCCAGTGACATGTAAGCAGTTACATGAACCTGAATGTATTGTCCCTGGTGTCTACTCACCTACAATGCGAGTGAATATGGCTTTACCTATGGGTAACGTGCACAGTAGCATAAGCTGTGCATCAGATTGGAAAGTTTACACGTTGAAAATTATTTTGAGATTGATGGGAGACATGCTCAGATATCTCGTCTGTTTTGTAGTTTGCTGGCATAATATCTATAGCTTGCCGTTCTCATATCTGTCTAGTATGCATTGCACCAAATTGTATTTGTTTTACTGTCATATTATTTGCTGTATGTGTCAAACGCACGAAGTGGTGAGTGAAACTGTACGATGGCTTGTACATACAAATATGACGGCGATGACAAATCAATGCTCCATATAGTATCCAGTAACAAGACAATATTCACATATGTTATATTCATATATCACATCACTCTTATGAAGCAATTAACATTGAAGTCAAGTGTATCTATCTCTTAACTAATACATAAATAACCTGCTTATAAAAGGTACATGCTCACTCAGTAGGCACAAAATGTTCTTTATAGGAATAAAATAAGTGTATAATTGTGTCACTATTCGACCAGTTCTAAAAATTAGGAGTTCCCGCTATGCAGACATACTCATTTAGTAATATTTATTTTACTGATAGTATGCTCATTGCACATCAAAAAATAAATACAGAGCATAAATAGCAACGTCCGTTAACATTTTAAGGAAACACGGTTATCGCCCCTGATAGTAGTGTGGAAATTTAGGTCTGATATAAAATGTATAATAATGCCAATCAATACGTGGGGTAATGGTGAATTAATGTTTATGTTGCCAGACAATGTCTCAGATGATGTCTCTGATATTGAGAACATTTTGTGCCTACTGAGTGGGCATGTACCTTTAAATCATCACTCGTGTAAGATCCTCTATGCTATAGACTGTACTAAAATGGTACACACCGGTAGTGTGATAACGATCTTTATTTTATGACTAACTGTCACTTACCGGGATTTATTAGTGGAATATCACTCGATATTACACTATTTGAAACTAGGAATACGGCTTTTCAACTGTAAAATAGATCATTACAAGCCGAACTACTTTGACATGGCGACAAGTGAGATAAGTCCAGAGTCGGGCTCGTATCTAAAATATTTACCTGTTCTGATGATGTTGTCAAGTCCATTACTAATAAATATTCTGTTCTTGGTCTGCAATACGACTACTCTAGCCTCCATTGGATATGACGTTACCAAGTGAATTACCTAATATTACGGCAACTGTTGACCATTGTATGTACGAACAGTCGTCGCAAAATCAGACAATGACAGCCTGTTTATTCAGCCCTCGTGGCAGTGGGAATTCTGGTCAGTTTCTCGAATTGCCTTACAAACGGTCGAATCTGGTGCAGTATAGTGATACTGATAATGAGTAAATTCCTGTTGGTAAATCGCGTTACTTTCGTTTATCAATTATTTTAATCGACACAATCTTCAATCTTCACTCGGAATTAATCACAGTAAGCTTAGTGGCGGCCATTGTTTATGTCGAGAATCAATTTCTTTGATATTATTTCGCCATGGGGGCGTGGCTTAAAATGTCAGCAATATCAATAAAATGTGTCTATTATATTTTAATATTATGAGACGCATATCAGCATAATGAATTAACAAATGTGGAATTAATTTTTATGCAACGTGTGATTTTAGTAAATTGGTCATGTTGAGAAATGAGGCTCCCCACAGGTTTCCTAGCGAAGTCCTAGAGGTACGAATCGGGAGCAGAACATGTGTTGTTTTCAGTGTAAGATCGAATTATGTTTCATCTCATGAACACCACACTGTTACATTATATTGTCACTCGTGGCTTCACCACTCGTGAAAATACTACGGTTGGTGTTCACTCGATGAAAAATAACTCGATCTTACACTGAAAACAACAAATATCCTCTATATATTGCTTCTTAGAAGCATAACATGTGGTGCATTGATTTGATCGCGAACATTGCATATCCTGACCAGACTGAGCGGATGCACAGGCTGATCTGGATTATCTACACGGGTTGCAAAACCCATAAGCCCCATTTCTGCAAGCACAGCCACATTATCATATTGTCATAGGCAGCGCTAACAACGAAGGAGTTTTGGAGGTGTATGATCAAGGCGCGTGGCACTCGTTCTGCGGCACGGGATGGGGTGCGTCGGACGCACGGGTCGTGTGCAAGCAACTCGGGTTCTGGTAGGTACTGTCTGTCTGTCTTGTTAACAATGATGGTCGGTAGCAGCGGGTAGGCACGTTCATATCATGGTCATAACCATCAACTTTCATGTTCAAACAACAACGTTTATCATCCAAATACACAGCTCGACATAAATAATGTTTTGAAAGTGGCCCATAAATTCTTCGGACTAGTGGCCACTACATTTATAAACATAAACTGAGCCAATAGTAATAGATCCGTCCGTCCGTCCGTCCTTCTGTCTATCCGCATATACCAGTGATAATAAGAATAATATGGGCATGGAAAAGTTTGGGCATGAAAAAATGCCCCATGGGTGCAAAACTAAAATTAGAGCAACATTGGTATTACTGGCCGTTTAGGGGAAAACCGTTAAGATATCACAGTAATTTGGTAAGTAAATTAATGGAACTGTTCGTACGAACCATTTTATCTTACGAAGTTTAGTGAAACGGGCCCCTCAGAATCGTATTTTATTTTCAGGACTGCAGTTCCAATAATACACGTCGGAACATTTCCGAGGCAAAGCAGCGGGGCATCATATGACGTCAGACCACGTTGCCAAGGAGACGAGGGTTCACTATTGATGTGTCCGATGGCGAATACATGGAGGGCAAACAGGTGCTCACTGAGTCAAAATCATGAACTGGGCATTACATGTATGCAGACAAATATAGGTGAGAGTCGTTTCCATAAATGTGGCTGTGACTAGAGAAATGGGGCTTATGGGATTTGTTATCAGTGTATCTCGTGATCCAATGTGGCAGTGACTGGTGAAATTAGGCTTATGGGATTAGTGACCAGTGTAGTGGTACTGGCCCTGGCCTAAAGACCCGTATACATTTTACTAGTTGGGAGACTTTCAATGTTTTTACCAGCTCCTTGTTGGCAATGTTGAATTCCCATAAGAAATTTTGTTTTCGCTATTACATCAATATTCGATGGAATTTCATCAAATACAAACACTTTGGGAGGGTGAATTTTGTTCATTTGTTCATACCCCGTATATGGGTATTCAACAATAAATTGGTATATTACATGGATGTATAATTGTTTGTGTTATTGTTCCATGACTATTATTTTTGAAATAGGGGACGTGGACATACGGCTCGTGGATGGTCCGGGCCCGTGGAAAGGTCGACTGGAGGTGCAATCCAATGGAAATTGGCACGGATTTTGTCACACCTCCTGGGATATGGATATTGATGACATTGTGTGCAAGACACTTCACTATATGTAAGGTCATATAAACTTAATTTACTGAATATCATCCCGACCCATCCCTACATTATAAGGCAAGATTATTTTTTAATATGTTTGAAGAAAAATCTTCTTTTTTTTTCAACATAAATGATGACATACAAATAATTAATACTTAATCCCACCCATCCAATTTTTCCTCCAGAATTCAAATAATATTCAGTACATTAAGTGTATATGTATATATAGCCTAAGTCGCTGTGTTGTATTACGCCGAGCAACTGCTATAATTAATTGACACCGATTCTGCCACAAATCGTTGGATAGGGAAATTGATTATGTGCACTATTTATAAGTTTTGTATCGCACCGAGTCCTTCGATAAACTACTATAAATTATGTGTAGACATTTAAACTATTGGCGCAAGACACTTAGCTTTTTGATAATTATGTAATACAACGAGTGAAACTGTTATCATTAACTGCCGACAATCTTATCACACATCTTGGGTTAGGAACATTGATAATATTGTTTACAATACACTTCACTATATTATTTTATTATTCTGTTATATTACACTGAGTCGTTCAATGAACTGCTATAATTGATTGACACATATTCTGTCACAAATATTGGGATAAAGACATACGAATAATATAC
>CM055275.1:77216150-77234282 GCA_029237695.1 Conchocele bisecta
AATTAACTGGTCCAATCATCCCCGCCCCGGCAGAGCCTCGCCCATCCCGTTTCATAAACCTTACCATCTATGTTTTCCCATTCACGGCACTAACCTATCATTCTCTATATCTGTGACCCAGTGTTATAGAGATGCATCCAGACACTAGACACAATAATGTTCGTGTTTCTATTATTTCCACCTACCATATTATAGGAATGTATGGCCTTTTTGTGGAATTTATCGGGGTATACACTTGGAAAAGTCGCTGGAATACTGGACGAAGGCCGGAAGGCCTCGTCCAGTATTCCCGCGACTTTTCCAAGTTTATATCCCCGATAAATTCCACAAAAAGCCCATTAATTTCTTATAATTCCAGCATTTGAAATAAATTCGTCAAGAAAATGTGTTTATTTTGACAGACGGCAGACATTTGTTTACATTGACAGCACTGACAGCGCACCTGTAGGAAGTAGTTCGGCGTGGGAGTTTACTGGGATATAAATTTTGGACAGAGACTTGCTACGGGCCAATCAAATGTTAGGGAATTGTGTAAATATTTTTGTGCTGGAATTATAAGCGTATATCCGTTGACCGTGTTGGTATATTGGTGGACGTTACACTGTCTGTCATCGCTAGCTGCACCAGACAGATCAGACCAATACCTGCAATGGTTCTAATCTTGACGTAGTTGATGACTTTAGTTATTTAGGTATTAAATTTAATTTTAATGGTAAGTTTGCAAAGACTAAAAAGCATTTGGTAGATCAGGCACGAAAAGCAATGTTCCATGTAATTAAGAAATGTCGGAAATTATGTTTGCCAGTTGATTTGCAGCTTCACCTTTTTGACACAATGATTGTCCCAATTTTACTGTATGGGTCCGAGGTATGGGGCTGTGAGTCACTAGATGTAATAAACCATTTTCAACTTAAATTCTATAAAATGCTACTAGATGTCAAACAAACTACATTTACTGACATGGTATACGGTGAAGTTGGGACAGTTCCGATTGCTGTAAAAGTTAAAAGCAGAGTTCTCATTTTTGGAGCAGACTAATCACCGGCAAGCAGGACAAAATATGTTGTATTATGTATAAATTACTGTATTCAATGCATACACAAAATGTTTACCATTCGCCCTGGATAAGGTTTGTCCACGATACATTGGATAGTCTCGGTATGTCTGACCACTGGTTGTTGCAAAAAGTTGATCATCCTTTAGTTTTTAAGCATAAGGTTAAAGCTGTTTTGAATGATCAATATATGCAGCAGTGGAATACTAATATTTGTAATTCAGCTAAATGTTTAAATTACAGAATATATAAATCCACTTTTGAGTTTGAAAAATACTTGAAGATTCTTCCTCCGTCATTAGCTTCTATTATGAGTAAATTCAGATGCTTAAGTCATAAAATGCCTATTGAACAAGGTAGATTTTTTGGAATAATTAGAGACAATAGATTATGTAATATATGTAACAGACAGGAATTAGGTGATGAATTTCACTATCTTTTTAATTGCCCATATTTTTCCCAAGAAAGGAAGAGGTATATTTCCAAAGAATGTTATACATCACCTAACACCTACAAATTTGATGCAATTATGAATTCGACAGAAAAACAAACACTTGTCAAATTATCATTGTTTATGAAAGTAATCATATCAAAATTTAAGTGATTATTCTCAGCTTTCAATAATTTTAAGGTTATTTCATCTTCCTTAACTTCATATACATGTATCATGTTTGTATGTATAATTTGCGTGTGTTTTATATCATGCCATGTTTGTTTGTTGTGTTATGTTTTCTTCTTAACTCAGATGCCCATATGGGCCATGAGTAATAAAAAAAAACTTGAAACTTGAAACTTGCAATAGTACATGAGGCCATGCCAATTCTTTTCCCTGTTAAGCGTCCACAAAGATGTTCAAAACATACATATGTATGCGAAAAAAACTATTAAAGCCTTAAAAAAACAAAGGTAAAAATGTTTCACGGCACATACGCACTGTGTTGACGGGATAAACATGTATCTTCATACATGAACTACATATTTATTCATTTCTAAAATCGCTACCACCGACACTTTCAGTGTTTACGTTATTCTCATGTTCGTACATTTTTCGATAGCAATTCATGTTCATGCTTCGCTACGGTGTTAGTTACATCGTAAATATAGAGTATACCAGGCTAGTGTCTTTTGATATCAAGCTTATCTGGCAAAGCTTGGAAACGCGTAGGAATTCCGAGGCTTGCCGAGGAATTCCTACCGTTTCCGAGCCGAGCCTGATAAACTTGATATCAAAATACACTAGTCTGGTATTCTATTTATCAGGTAACGTTTTATGCTCGAAAATTACCACAGATGACGTCGTTATCTATGGACAGAACGCGGACTTGTTTACGTTGCGTCCTTACACTAACGTCATTCGGTAACGTCACGTGACGTCAACCGACCAATGGAACGTCAGTTTTCATTTGGTTGTAACCCGGATGTTGATATCAGGTCAATGCCTGATAAAACAATATGTTATCAGTCAGTACATGTTCGGTCAATACAGGGCAGGTTACCTGATAAATACGTAGATAATAATAGCTGAAATCGCCGCACTTTATCCCGATACAATGGGGGAAAACCAACGTCATGTGAGGTCAGTTAGTGAGGTCAAAATATAATGAGGTAAATGTTAACCTTTATTTTAACAATTAGCTTGTCTATTCTTATTTGTTTGATAGTGTGCATTTGATCTAACTAACATAATATCGACGTTTGACTGTGTATTTCCAAAGGATTATATGTGACTTTTAGGTGCGCGAATGGGAAACCGTATTCGGTAAATATATGCCGTTGACTGCAGTGCAGCGCTCTATGGCAATCCATTGCATAGAAAGCGGAAGAAGATATCCTTTCGATATCACATACGAATCCACAATGCCACGACGGTGATATATTATGTGTCACGATGGCGATACCAACATGTACGATACCACGATGTCAAGGTTAAGTTACCACGATACGACGATGTCTGGATGATGATACCTTCGATACCACGATGTCACAGTGACGATAGTATGATAACACGGTGACGATACTACAGTATATGTTTCTTTGCATCACACAGCTCAGGCTCAGCCAATAAATCTGCCTGATTTCAAGCACAATGTTCGAGTATTTTGAAATAAAGAAATAGGCATGATTGGCGGCTACATTTCTTGTCCCAACGGCAATGTCGGCACTCCTCTTCAGAAAACATATTGCTCAGGCAATTGTAAGCTGGCATTGTCAGTAGATGGTCAGAACCATTGACATCTTGGCAAGTTTAACGCAGGCCGTTATGTAGGGAAATGCTACGATTTTAGAGAGCATTTTGCTTATTATTATTGTTGTATTAATATTTAGTTTACTACTGTCTATTTCGCGAAAGCTGCCGAAATTTTACGGCCATATAAACAATGCAAAAACAATATATTTTTTAATAATATTACATTTTAGCAACATTTAAGAATAAAGCTTCTTTTTATTTCGTGAAATTTGGTCCAATATTGATTTTATTGCGAAAAAACAATTTCCACATGTTAAATCCCCATAGACATCTTCACAGAGTGGGGATTTAACATGGGGAATTGTTTTTAAAATAGTTGACCGATTTTCAAAATTTAACTTTTGTTTTCTTAGTTGGATCATTTCCAAGCTATCTAGCCACGTTTCAGGATCAATTTCATCCTCCAGGTTATCCACCTCTTTTTTCCCCCATGTTAAATTCCCATAGAGAACTCATTTTTCGTAAGAAAATCAATATTTGACCAAATTTCACAAAATAAAAAGAAGGATCATTCTTAAATTTTAATAAAATTTAATATTATCGAAAAAAAAGTTGTTTTTGTATTGTTTATATGACCGTACAATTTGGGCAGGTTTCGTGAAACAGACAGTAGTTTTCCCGCAATCGATAGTTACTAATATCATTTTAATATCAGGGGCGTCGGAACAGGTCCGGTAGGTCCGGCCACTGCCGGATCAATAATTTTCATATATTTGTAATTCAAGTATAACAAAAAGGGAATGTAAATATTGTTCTGCAATTTTTCTCATTTCTCATCAAAGGTGTATGTTGTTACCACTCAGTCGAACCGTCTCGCCGTCAACTGTGTGGTAACAACATACACGTCTGTCAACACGTGGCATTGTTTTACCATGTCAAACTAGCGTATAATGGAAACGTCTGTCAACACGTGGCATTGTTTTACCATGTCAAACTAGCGTATAATGGAAACGTCTGTCAACACGTGGCATTGTTTTACCATGTCAAACTAGCGTATAATGGAAACGTCTGTCAACACGTGGCATTGTTTTACCATGTCAAACTAGCGTATAATGGAAACGTCTGTCAACACGTGGTATTGTTTTACCATGTCAAACTAGCGTATAATGGAAACGTCTGTCAACACGTGGCATTGTTTTACCATTTCAAACTAGCGTATAATGGAAACGTCTGTCAACACGTGGCATTGTTTTACCATGTCAAACTAGAAAATGCCCAACAAAATCTTCTCCATTGCCTACCACGGTTTCTGAAAGTATTGGAAGCACACATGCAACGTACATATCCCAGTACATTACATTAGCCACACGTGACGTCGCGCGACGTTGTTGATTGGTTAACATGTGTTTGACGACATTAATACAAATGATTCTTATTGTTAACGCTTTATTTTGCTATTTTCAGTTTGTATACTATCAGAAGTGAAGTGTAAGTTTCTAGAGGATATCAAACAAATTTATATTTGATATGAGATTTATGAAACGACTCGTGCACAATTTATGCACCGAGCCTATCTGGCGAGTTTGAGATTAATATCACATGATTTAACACTTCAAATAGCAGAAAACTTGGAGATACCCAATACATTAAAGCTAGTATCTCACTGGGCTGCGAATGTTGGCGACAAATTGCGATCTAAACGGCATACGGCGTTCTCAATTTCCTCGCGTGAATCGCAGGGCCTCGTTTTAGTGTAGCTGGAATTTGGAATATGTTCAAAATATTCGCGCGACAACTTGTCGTCGCGGGTGTCTCGAACCCTTCTCAATTTAGTTTCCGTGAGTCAGAAAGTACGATAAATGTGAGACAAATTTGTGAGGCGTTGGCGACCTATACAACGAATTTGTGATTGATTGGAGACAAAAATGAGAATCGGACATTCCGGGCACGAGACAGGTGCGAACTGCCCTGGGACCCCTGGGAGCGCGACAAAATTGCGATTTCTCAATTGTCACACATAGCTGTCGCGCGACAGTCGCAAGTACAAACAAAATCGCAATTTTGTTGCGTGAATGTATGCGAAATCCTGAATTTCGCCGGGAGTTCGTACGACATTTGTGCAACATTCGTGCGACATACGCGAACGTGTCGTAACTCGCGTATTTTCTCGTAAGTGTGTGTCTCCAACTAGTCGCGAGCTGTCGCAGCCCAGTGAGATACTACCTTTAGGCGAGAAGACGCCATTGACGATTTTCACATCGAGTTGGAAATCTTCACTGAAAAAATAGTTTGAATACTACCAATAAACATACTAAAAATATGCAATATTATTTTTTAAAATTGTAGTGATTTTACTGAGCAACCTCTAATGACGTTTAAAATATGATGACGTCACAGTCAAAATATCGTTGTCTTGTCGCGCCATTAAGGGCCATCATTTGGAACGTCTTCATTTAATTCGTTGGGCATAACGTTGGCGCATAATACGAATACGTTATTTGGGTGATGCGGCCAGCCAATCAAATTCGCTGTAGGTGTTATTACACGTGTGCCATGTCACACTTATGAAATGGGTTACACCACGTCATAACAAGGTTTACATGTGATACAACCATGGGCTGCTGCGTATACTGTGGTAAAAAAAAAAAGCTCTGTTTAAAGTTTTAAACAAACCAAATGTTTTTCTTCCCACAGTAAACCCAACAACCCATAGTTTTATTCCTTAACCCTTTCAACCCTAAGGAACTGGAATGGACTGTGATATGCTAATGTTCAGACCAATACAATGGTTACAAAATAATTTTCAGATTCGTCAATTTATGAAAAGGGGGTGTTTTTGTTCTAAGAAATATGGAAATTACTTGCAAAAAGTGCAGATCCTGATGAGACGGCTCGTTACGAGCCGGCTCAATTGGATCTGCACTGTTTGCATAAACCGCTATAGCGGGCTTTCGGGTTTAAAGGGTTAATTGTGTATTCTGAATTGTCTTCATACTGAAGTTGATAATGTTTGATACTACATGTATATACGTTTCACCTGTTTAACATTTCAACACTAGTGCCCTTTATAGCGGTGTCTGCAAACAGTGTAGTTCAGATGAATTACACCAGGATCTGCACCTTTTGCAAGTACTTACCTGATAAACACCAATATGGTACATAAGATACAGTATCACCTGCGGTAATCTTGCCGATACTTGTGAAGTTCTGTGTTTTAAAATTATTGAATGTTGTCCTTGATATCAAGCAGCTTAATTGGCTGAGCCTGATATGTGCTATAGCTGAGGCTCAGCCATTCAAACTGCGTGACTGCGAGTGGGCATTGTCAATAAATGGTGAGAAACGTTGATCTCGGCAAGATTAACGAATTCAGTCAGGTGTGCAAACGTCATTACCTTTTCCCATGTAAGCTAGACATTATAGAAATGAATGGCCTTTTTGTGGAATGTATCGGGTATAAACTTGAAAAAGTCGCGGGAATACTGGACGAAGGCCGGAAGGCTTGGTCCAGTATTCCCCCGGGTTTTCCAAGTTTATATCCCCGATAAATTCCACAAAAAGGCCATTCATTCCTTATAATTCCATCATTTGAAATAAATTCATCAATAAAATGTGTTTATATTGACAGACGACAGCCATTTGTTTACATTGACAGCACTGACAGCGCACCTGTAGAAAGTGGTTCGGCGTGGGAGTTTACTGGGATGTAAATTTTGGACAGAGACTTGCTACGGGCCAATCAAATGTTTATGTTCTGGAATTATTTCCCACATATTCGGCCAATCTCTGCTACATTTTTGTATGGATGTTGTGGGACGTACTTTCCCATAACCTGCCCCCATTCTGCTCTGGTTGTTCACTAATTATACCCCCGCAACGAGTTGAGAGGGTATACTGGAGTCAGGTTGGCCTTCCGGGCCGACGTGCGTGCGTCCGTGCGTAGCGTATATGGTAGCGTATATGGAGGCGTAAATTTTATGCTTAATGTGGGAGGAAACCTGAGTGCCTGCAGTAAACCCACTTGTTCGGTATGGCGATCACCATACCACCTCTCACATACTGCCCCGGTCGAGGTTTGAACACGGGCCGCATTGGTAGACACGCAGACGTTACCAATTGCGCGAACCCGAGTGCCTACCTATAATTACATTACATTGCAAATGCATTAGTTGCATGTTCTCCGCTGTATAGGTAATAGGTTGCACTAAATCACAATCACAATCAACGGGAAAATAAGTGCGGAATAACATTTGCATTTCGCGCACTAAATTCATCTAATGAAGTGTGTATTATCCAAACTCTTACTAGTAGATCAGTCTCCACGAAGTCATAAGTAAACGAATAACGCTTCAAACGCAAATTGAAAATACTGCCCCGTCATAACCCGTACGCAATGTAAATAATGTAATGTAATTAGAGTTAGGCTTAACAAAGTATTGTGTGAGGGTACTTCAGAGTGAAGATGTCTATGGGGATTTAACATGCGGATTTTTTTTGAATTTCAGAAATACTGGGCCGATATTAAAAATTTACCTTTGTTTTCATAGTTAGATCATTTCCAAGCTATTTAGTCACGTTTCGGAGTCAATTTCCAAAATGTTTCGTGTTCTGACTCCTCCCACAGCTCCTCAGCTCCTTTTCTCCCATGTTAAATTCCCATAGAGAAATCAATTTTTCGTAATCATGAAAATAAAAATTTGACCAAATTTCACGAAATGAAAAGAATGATCATTCTTAAATTTTGATAAAGTTTAATATTATCGAAAAATATACTATTTTGCATTGTTTATATAACCGTAACATTTGGGCAGGTTTCGTGAAACAGACAGTAGTGTAGGCGCTAGTGTGTAGGGAAAGCTATTTTATTATAGGAATGAATGGCCTTTTTGTGGAATTTATCGGGGTATAAACTTGGAAAAGTCTCTTTCGCAATTGGCGATAAAAATAAACAATTGGCGATAAAAAATTACAAATTTCGAAAAAAAAAAAAATATTTTTTTTTTTAGAAAATTGTAATTTTTTATCGCCAATTATTTATTTTTATCCTATTGGTTCTTATATGAATGAAGGGCATTTTTGTGGAATTTATCTAAACTTATTTAAACTTTATTTAAACTTGGAAAAGTCGCGGGAATACTGGACGAAGGCCGGAAGGCCTCGTCCAGTATTCCCGCGACTTTTCCAAGTTTATATCCCCGATAAATTCCACAAAAAGGCCATTCATTCCATATAATTCCAGCAATTGAAATAAATTCATCAAGAAAATGTGTTTATTTTCCGTTTTATTAAGAATTATTTTAACTGCGCATGACGGTTACGGCATGGGAGTTTACTGGGATATAAATTTTGGACAGAGACTTGCTACGGACCAATCAAATGTTAGGGAATTGTGTAAATATTTTTGTGCTGGAATTATTGCATAATACTTTTGTAATCATATATTACCTCTTTTAGAAATACACAATCCATTCCAGACACAACGTTAACTAATTTCACTTTTCAGTGGAACGTCATCAAACAACATTGAGACATCGATGTATGAGTCTGAGCTGGGCTACGTTGATAATCGTGGCATGATTAACGCAGACGAATGTGTACATTTTCAGAAACTCTAAACCAGCTGCTACATGTAGTTGTTGATGTGATTTTCATTTATCTGCCGAGAAACACAGCATGGCCTGAAATAGATGACAACACAAATTAAACCTGATATGTGGCTGTGACCGGATGAATGGAACTTATGGGATGTCTGGCCAGTGTAGCTCCTAGTCATATAGCACACACATGTAGACTGAAAAAGATGATATGATACTACGATAGCGAAGACTGTTAGTTAGAAGCATGACGGGTGTTCTATTGATGGAATGGCGAATAGTGCAGATCCTGATCAGACTGTGCGGATGCATAGGCTGATCTGGATCTACAATTGTCGCAAGACCAATAATCAACACAGCCATCAATTGAAGATGTTTTCTGTATCAATTGTCGAATGATACAGAATGGTGGTTAGGAATACAAACATAAATGCAAAATGTGTTGCCTCGCCTGATTCCCGCCAAGAATCAATAATCAGTTGGATCAATATCACCAATATGCCTTCTTACACAGTATGTATTGACATAATATAGGGTTAACCGCCCGAAATGAAGCGGATATTCATGCGCGTTACATGTAGTCGAACGTAGTCAAAAACATAAATAATTTAGATGTTCTAGCCGTATTTCTTTGGTTAATGCACGTACCAATCTCTTCACAAAATGAGTGTGATAATGTAATAAATTCACAATAATAAAAATAATAAAAATAAATAAATATATCTTAAAGTTTAAACTTTCTCTCCCAAAGTATACTTTGCTAGATGAATATAGAAGAAGAAGAAGAAGAGTTTATTGACATAAACTATATACAGTTTCTAGTCATAATAACTAAATTTCTAGCAATATATGAATAACATGATAGGTAATGAGTGAAACATGATATTAGTTGCATGAGTTTGAAGAAGTAAGAATTTTGAGGGTGGAAATTGCTTAACAACTGTTCATAAATTGCAAAATTACATGTGCATGTATAATTGTTGTCGTTGCCATTGTTGGAGAACCCGTGTTGTCCGATAGTTTCAAGTACAACGATTTAACATGGTGGTTGGTGGAATAAGCTGTGATATGTAACGGAGTACGGCGGAGTAGGCTGTCGGCTGTCAAATGGGAACCCAAAACGCCTGTCACCAGAGTGAGGTCAATCTCGGCTGCGCACTCACACATTATGTATGGTGTATGACGGAGGTCGTGTTGTTTAATATAGTTTGATCCGTTATAGTACTCAGCTGTCAGGGATTAGACTGTGTGAATGAGCTGCCGTGACGTTCCCCACCCCGGCTGGACACGCCCCAAAATCCCACGTGAATGCCCACGCACATAATTCAAACAATTGGGAGCTGTGGTGTATAATTCATGACTATCTATACTATGACCAGTGTAGCCCCAGGTCTGAACGCTCAAATGTGCGTCAAGACCACGAATCACACTGCGTTGTACACTATTGCATAGTACATATCCATTAGAAGAATGTATGTGCTAATCAATTAAGCTGTTTCAATGGTTTCCTTATTGATTGGGAATTTTTTACCTGTAAAAAATGTTAATTTAACGAGAACCGAAAGATGCACTTTGTCAAAATCTTTGTTGGTCGCCATTTTACTTCCGGTTGTTTGGTTACGTATAATTCTCATTTTTCTTTTTTGCGAAAAGTAGTTTTTATCCCAAAAAAGATAGGGAGTTATTTAGTTGTTCCGCTGTGTATTTATGCAATTATAGGTAGGTGATAATTCAGTCTTTTGAGTTTTGTTATTTGTTATTCCGTTTCCGTTGGTTACTGCCTTTTGATTGGTTGTCGTCACGTTGGTTATTTTATTGCCGGGATTATGTGTTTCCGTCTTCACAGGTGGTTCAGCTGTTTTGTCAAGCACATCGAAAATTTTGTTCACCCGCCCACCCCATAGGCCCATAGGAACTGATGTAGTGATTGTTACAGTCAGTTTGTTGTTTAAAGACAGTCAGGGAACATGTTCATGTCATGAGTTTATTTTGCAGTACCCTTACTTGTGCCGGTTATTACTGGAAATGGTATGTGTTAACAATTGGAACTAGTCTCTGGGGAAAGGTGTTTTAGTAAAATGATTTAATTTTTACCGGCATGATTAGAATATAATGTTTTCATATACTCATTTAACATCAATGTTTAAGAAATTGCATTTGTATGCGAGGGTTCGCCGGTCTGAATTTCAGGATTTGGAATGAACTATATTATAAAACCTATTTTTACTTTGACACTATTTACCTCAGAGATTAGTCAGCTTAGTTAAAATACAATATAGGTTAATTTGCTTGTTTGGCGGATGGAGAAACTTTTCTATTTTCTCTTTTTGCACGACTAGTAGTTTTAACTTGTTTATTGTTATCATATTCAGGATTATTTAGCTTCTGTTAAATTGATATTATAACATTTGATTAATTTAGCTTCTGTTAAATTGAGATTCTGTTAAATTGAAAATATTGAGACATGGCTGAATCCGAATACCTCATTACACCATTTATATGGTTACTTTTGTTTTTTCCTCCTTTAAATCTCCCTGATTGAATTCTTGAGAAATTATACATGTAATAATACTCGTTTTTCAGTTAACATGGTATGCATGTATTATTGTTGTCATTGTTACCATTTCCAACCGTGATTAGCTAATAGTAACAATGCAAACAATATGCCATGACTGAATAATGATTGAATTATATTTACAACTTATTTTTTAATCGACTGCGAACAAAATGGATCTCAAGAATTATGCAACGGACCCATTGCAATGTTGGTGAAATAGGCTACAGATCGTGTTCGTGATCCCCAATTATCGCCTCCAATACACAATCGCCTGCGCTAATAGTTGTAAATTTTTTTCTTTCAGAATGCTTGAACATTGTGCCTGAAATCAAGCAGGTCGATTGACTGAGCCCGATATGTGATAGAGCTCAGGGTCAGCCAATCAAACTGGTTGATTGCGAGCTGAGGTCGCCAGTATATGTTGAGAAATGTTGACATCTTGGCAAGTTTAACTCAGGCGGATGCGTGCCTACCTTGACAATCGCACTTTGTACAATGGCGGCCATCTTGTTGTGTCATTGCGACGCGCGCGCAGAGGGCGGGGCACATGGTGTCACGTGTCACGTCACATGGGTCGGCGACCTCGATGTACTTTATGTTGTTCACGATAATGACGCCTGGCGGCAGTGTCGTCGTCGGCAGGGGGGATAATGTTGTTGCACGAGTTGTCTCCCATCTCACTGAAATTCAAATGGCATAGGTTAGAGAATACTAAATGGTTCGAAAATATCTGTCAAGGCTCAGGAAACGGGATGGGCGAGGCTCTGCCGAGCACATCCCGTTTCCGTGCCGCGCCAGATATTTTTTTCCCATTCACGGCACTAACCTACTATTCTATTTATCCCGTCAACAACTACAAATGGCTTTAAAATGCAAAAATTGTATTGACTGGATATCAAAACTGTTTCACGGCACCGTGTTTCATGGCACATACGCACTGTGTTGATGGGATAATAGAGAATCGTATGGATGCTCAATAAATGAAAATGCAATAATTGTTTACATTCAATACATTGTTAATGTGGAATCTACAGACTATCCAAGTTTTGCACTAACGAACATTTTAGTCGTACGAAGTTTAGTGAAACGGCCCCTAGAAATCTAATCTACATGTACTTGAAGGGGTGAGTGTACGAATGGGAATAAGTGCAACAGGGAATACAGTGTATGTTGTGTGTTTGTTGTGTACAATTGGTGAGTCGTACATAAATAAATACATACATAATGTAATGTTATTGGCAGAACGCATTGGGAAATGAAATTTACAAACTTATACTTACAATAGTAGGTTTTGTCCGTGCAGACACAGAAATGACAGTCGAGGTCTCCCTTCATCTGCATCACGCTGCACCGTGTTGAGCAGAGCCTGTCCTCTGGTCTACACGGATTGACCGGCGCTACGTAGTCGCTGTGTTGACCCGTGTAGCCGGACAGAACTGGTGGAGTAAACGGTTTTATGGTAAATATAGTTCATAGAAAGATACCATAGAAAAAAAGAAAATTCTCATCCGTAACATACTTGATTACGTTAACCCGGGCTAAAATGACATTAGCTGTTGATAGGTCGTTAAACACCATTAAATATATAAATCAACAATTAATTCGTGCGTAAATATGACTATACCTATAAGAATCCGGAACCTCGTGATAATTTGTATCACCAGATATATTTATAAACTTGAAAGTTAAGTTTTCCAAAATATCCAACCCTATTCAAGGTCATTTCAAGGTCATTGGTAGATACGGATCTACATTATTTGTTAGAACAATGGTTGAATCGCGACCAGTGCAGACCCTGACCAGGGGACCGTTTCACTAAAATTCGTACGACTAAAATGTTCGTCAGTGCAAAATTATGATAGTCTGTACATTTCACATTAACATAGTTTTCTTGTAAATAATTATTGGATTTACATTTATTGAGCACAGGCTGCATATGCAGCCTATGCTCAATAAATGTAAATCTATCAATTAAAATTTCCAGACGATCATAAATTTGCACTTAAGAACATTTTAGTCGTACGAAGTTTAGTGAAACGGGTCCTAGTCCTCTATCATAATGTTTGTAAGCAGTGTAGATCCAGATGAGCCGGCTCGTAACGATATGCACAGTTAGCGGATATGTTCTCATTGCTAAAAACAATCCCTCGTTTCGTTAAATTGGCAAATTTGAAAAATAGCATGGGAATGACCATTCCAGTCACTTAGTGTTGACAGGGTTAACTCTCTGCGTAATATACACTTTAGTCGTAAGAAGGGGGGCCGTTTCACTAAACGTCGTACGACTAAACTGTTCGTAAGTGCGAAATTACGATAGTCTGTAAATTTCACATTAACATAATTTTCTTGTAAATAATTATTGGATTTAAATTTATTGAGCATAGGCTGCATATGCAGCCTATGCTCAATAAATGTAAATCCATAAATTGAAATTTCCAGACGATCCTAAATTTGCACTTACGATCATTTTAGTCGTAAGAAGTTTAGTGAAACGGACCCCAGAATGCGCGAATCATAATTGTATTGACTAAAATGTATGAAATTAGTAAACTCTGTCAATAAATATCATGTTAAGCTATTCTCTATTTCTGAAATAATTATGTAATGAAAACGTGACCCGAGAAATGAGGCTTGTATGTATGGCAAGTCGGGCTCCTAAATTTGACGGATGAGAACCTACAATATCACAGCCATATATTAATCGTTTATATATCCTTACTAAGTACTAGTTTGCTTGCAAACCTCGAGTAGATTGACCACAAATATCATAAACCCAATCAATTTCTCCAGTTACAACCACATAAACATGCAATTTAGGTCCACCTCACCATTGATTGTTCCTATATAAATTGATTAATGACCACACATTTTGCTATTCTCTGCTACTTTCATTTTTCATTTTTCCTATGGATGTTGTAGGAACTAATTTCCCATAACATGCACCTATTTTGCTCTGGATAATCACTAGTTAAAATATAGGTTTAATTATTGATGAGAAAGATAAATTCAATCTCCTGTGACCACCCTGGTTGTGGCGCAAAAAGTCAGCGGCTGAAACTGAAACCGCCTCCCATGACAAACATGCTCCGACTTACAAAATAATCTCAAAGCATATGCTTGAAACTGATGTAAATGATACATTAACATGGCTGTGAAGTAGATTAGTGCATCAATAGACTGGTTTCTGCAAGAAAAGAGTGTCACAGTCTATGGCTTAGCAAATCAGGTTTATGTTTATTAACGTACTACTTTTGACTACACCGCGCATGGATATCTGATGATTTAGTGTGGTTAAACCTTTAACCAAGAGTATAAGATCGGTTCTATGTCGCAATAGTATAAATCCCCATTTCCATAGCCACAACAACATACAAATCAATTAATAAGTTTTTTCAACAAACTCACCATTATGTATAAGTTGAGCTAATATGACAAGTATCGTCCCAGCTTGAAAACAGTCCATCTTCATGTTCGCATACAGTCGAACCTCCACGAACGGTCACCTCTCTACAACAGCACCCTCTCTATAACAGCCGCTATTTTATATCTCAAATGGATGATTTCCAATATATCTAACCCTTCGACTGCTGAGTATGAACATTGTCGTCTGATGTTGCTTTTGCATTCTTTCTCAATAAAAACATGTTTTGACAGCACTTTAGAATCATTTTCATTGGAAATGATTCTAAAATGCTGCCAAATCATGTATTTGATGAGAATTATCGAGGAAAATAAATAAACATCAGACGATACAATTTAATTCAGCATTAACCTCCCTACAACAGCCACCTCCCTACAACAGCCAGTTTTACGTCTTCCCATGGGTGGCTGTTGTAGAGAGGTTGCACTGTATTATAAAATAATACTTCTTGAAAAAAACTTAGTACTATTTTCGTATTCGATTGTAAGATGAGCGTAATAACTAGCTTAGGTTCCAATGAATTGAAATCGGAACAAAAAGTACAATAATTAATTTTAAAACTGAATCACGTCCTAGTTTCGTAGTTGTAGTTTTACTTATACACCACCGCCTGCGTTAATCTTGCACGGATGTCAACGTTTCTGAACAGCAACTTGCAATATCAACTCGCACTCTAGCAGTTTGATTGGCTGTGCCTGAGCTGTAGCACAGCTCATGCTCAGTCAATCAAGCGCATTGCTTTCAGACACGCTATTCCAGCATTTTGTAATAAACAAATTGACAAATGTTGGCAAGATTAGCGCAAGCGGTGGTGTACATACGTATATCTGACCTGCTGTTATAAAATGCGCATTGACGTTGTGAAATGCGTAGTAATGGACAAAATGTGACTACGTTGCTCATAATTGTGTGACTAAGTAACTCTATTTCTCGTCTTCTGAATTTCTTATGTCATATTAAGACAGAATGACTGTCAACAGTGTTAGCATATCATAATCTACAGTGTTAAACTGCTCAATAATTCCCATTTCTCTTATGACTGGTCACAACGGCTGTTATATCTGCAAACCGCTGAGAAAATGCACCTGGCGACGTCCCCAACCAGCGTAGTCCCAGTACCGGACAGTCCCGGGCGTACGCTAGTCACGATCCCGTTAACAAAACATTTGTTACGCATTTACTAACAGTTGACCAAACCGTGACTTTGATTTTATATGTGGCTGTGACTGGCGAAATGGTGTTAACATGCGATCTGTGTCTAGCCTGACGCATATTCCGCTAGCGCACTCCAGTAAGTAACCTGGGGACGTTATGCTAAACTTCGTACGACTAACATGTTCTTAAGTGCAAATTTAGGATCGTCTGGGCCCGATTGTTCAAAACACCAGTTAGCTTAACGGACTGTTAAATCCTTAACGGACTGTTACATCCTTAACTGAATGGATAAAATCTCTGTTAAAACAGTCCGATTTAACAGTCCGTTAAGCTAACGGATGTTTTGAACAACCGGGCCCTGGAAATTTAAATTGATGGATTTACATATATTGAGCATAGGCTGCCTAGTATGCAGCCTATGCTCAATAAATGTACATCCAATAACTGTTTACAACAAAACAGTGTTCATGTGAAATTTACAGACTATCATAATTTTGCCTTGTTAATATAAATAGTTATACCGATGAAAGCCGAAACACGCCGAATGCCTATGGTCATGGTAGGACCCGATGATTTCCAATATATCTAACCCTTCGACTGCTGAGTATGAACATTGTCGTCTGATGTTGCTTTTGCATTCTTTCTCAATAAAAACATGTTTTGACAGCACTTTAGAATCATTTTCATTGGAAATGATTCTAAAATGCTGCCAAATCATGTATTTGATGAGAATTATCGAGGAAAATAAATAAACATCAGACGATACAATTTAATTCAGCATTAACCTCCCTACAAAAGCCACCTCCCTACAACAGCCAGTTTTACGTCTTCCCATGGGTGGCTGTTGTAGAGAGGTTGCACTGTATTATAAAATAATACTTCTTGAAAAAAACTTAGTACTATTTTCGTATTCGATTGTAAGATGAGCGTAATAACTAGCTTAGGTTCCAATGAATTGAAATCGGAACAAAAAGTACAATAATTTAATTTTAAAACTGAATCACGTCCTAGTTTCGTAGTTGTAGTTTTACTTATACACCACCGCCTGCGTTAATCTTGCACGGATGTCAACGTTTCTGAACAGCAACTTGCAATATCAACTCGCACTCTAGCAGTTTGATTGGCTGTGCCTGAGCTGTAGCACAGCTCATGCTCAGTCAATCAAGCGCATTGCTTTCAGACACGCTATTCCAGCATTTTGTAATAAACAAATTGACAAATGTTGGCAAGATTAGCGCAAGCGGTGGTGTACATACGTATATCTGACCTGCTGTATAAAATGCGCATTGACGTTGTGAAATGCGTAGTAATGGACAAAATGTGACTACGTTGCTCATAATTGTGTGACTAAGTAACTCTATTTCTCGTCTTCTGAATTTCTTATGTCATATTAAGACAGAATGACTGTCAACAGTGTTAGCATATCATAATCTACAGTGTTAAACTGCTCAATAATTCCCATTTCTCTTATGACTGGTCACAACGGCTGTTATATCTGCAAACCGCTGAGAAAATGCACCTGGCGACGTCCCCAACCAGCGTAGTCCCAGTACCGGACAGTCCCGGGCGTACGCTAGTCACGATCCCGTTAACAAAACATTTGTTACGCATTTACTAACAGTTGACCAAACCGTGACTTTGATTGTTTTATATGTGGCTGTGACTGGCGAAATGGTGTTAACATGCGATCTGTGTCTAGCCTGACGCATATTCCGCTAGCGCACTCCAGTAAGTAACCTGGGGACGTTATGCTAAACTTCGTACGACTAACATGTTCTTAAGTGCAAATTTAGGATCGTCTGGGCCCGATTGTTCAAAACACCAGTTAGCTTAACGGACTGTTAAATCCTTAACGGACTGTTACATCCTTAACTGAATGGATAAAATCTCTGTTAAAACAGTCCGATTTAACAGTCCGTTAAGCTAACGGATGTTTTGAACAACCGGGCCCTGGAAATTTAAATTGATGGATTTACATATATTGAGCATAGGCTGCCTAGTATGCAGCCTATGCTCAATAAATGTACATCCAATAACTGTTTACAACAAAACAGTGTTCATGTGAAATTTACAGACTATCATAATTTTGCAGTTACGAACATTTTAGTCGTACGAAGGTTTGTGAAAGGGCCCCCTGGTACGTATCTATATATTGCTTTCCCA